>NW_024121310.1:710559-782974 GCF_016745375.1 Pimephales promelas | reverse complement strand
TTTTTCTCCATATAATGCACTTCAGTGGAACCAAACGGTTCAAGGTCAAAAAGACAGTTTCAGTGCAAACTGTTCAAAGGGCTTTAAACGATTCCAGACGATGAATAAGGGTCTTATCAAGCGAAACGATCGATCGTTAAAAAACAAAAAAGTTGAAGTTTTATAAGCTAGAATGCTCGGCTTGCTCTGATGCGCATTCATGACTCTCCTGTTCGAACTCGTTCATCAAAATGAACAAATCTTTTTCCCCGAGTCAATTCGTTGATTTTCTTCGTTGAATGAACCAAATGACTCGAAAAAAGGTTCGTTCATTTTGATGAACGAGTTCGAAAAGGAGAGTCACGAACGCGCTGAAATCATCGTCTGGAATCATTTAAAGCCCTTTGAACAGTTTGCAGTTTGCACTGAAACTATCTTTTGGACCTTGAACCGTTTTGGCTCCCATTAACGTCCATTATATGGAGAAAATCCTGGAATGTTTTCATCAAAAACCTTAATTTCTTTTCGACTGAAGAAAGAATGACATGGACATCTTGGATGACATGGGGGTGAGTAAATTTTCACCAAACGTTTTTTTTAAAAGTGAACTACTCCTTTAAACTTAAAACTACTTACATCAACCTCCATTTGCAAAATGCATTCCAAGTTGTCCTCTTTTCCCTAGCAATGACCGTGTCCATATTCTTCTCTTTCGCATCCTCTTCTTTTTTTCAGCACACATAAAATTCACAACTGCCAAAGTGAGATTCATCTTGCTCTGTTTGTTTACCACTAGTGCATGCTAATAATGATGTTTTATTCTTCTATACTAAATTGTGTCGTAGCCTACAATTTAATAGTTTACATACTCAAAGTACGTACCCAAGTTTATTAGATCCATGTCATATAGTGTGATTGGTAAAGATCTTATAGAATTGCAGAAATCACACAGTCTTGAGCAGGCAACAGAGTATCTTATTGTAACAGTACTTAAGTATTTTACTCAAGATGCAATAATCAACACCTCAGAGACATACCAGTGAAAAACAAGAAAACGTTATTTGTGAGAAGAGCAATCACATGCTTATTTTCTAAAATCAAAATAAACCTGAACACCTCAATATTGCATTTGACACAGTCTCAGTTAAGCTCAAGTGCTCAAAAAGGACATGAACCAATATCCTTCAATATTATGGATACATAAAATAATGTTAACTCTAATTAAAGCCTAAAAAGTCAAAGCCCACTTGCAGTGGACGTACTGGTTTTGGCCTCAGCAGCCATGTCCTCATCTCAAATATAAAACACTTGCAAACCAGCAGCTACCAACTAATACACTCACATTTGTAAGGGTGAAACAGAAGAAAAAAACTGCTGCAGAAAAAGTTAGGTGCCATTACATTAGTCATTACAAATGAATTGGATTAAAGAGGACATACTTATTCAAAAATGTAGAGTAAAAGTTGCTAATAGAGTGCCGAAGTTATAACGTCACTTGTAGGCCAAAACGCGGAATTGAGTTGAATGGGTTTTTGCAACGCATTCTCATCCTAGGGCGTCATATACTGACGCTTTTGACAATGCGTATACATCCAACGCACATGGCACTCTTTAGTGTCAATGCTTCGGTTATGGGTCGGTTTAGACCACTAGGAGGAATATATATCTGCGTCTCATATTGACGCTAAAGGGTGCCATGTGTGCGTTGGATGTATGCGCATTTGCAAAAGCGTCAGTACATGACGCCTTGGGATGAGAATGGGCTGATTTTTGCTAAATCGCCTGAAATAAGGTCTGTAGTGAACAAAGCCTCTATGTATTTTCACGTTTTGATCTATGACATAAAAGACACCAGTTATAACCTGCTTGTGTTTTTTAAATTTTATATAGGCTTCAAAATGTATACATTTTGGATTAACTTGTAAAGATTCTCTTGATAGACAAAAAGTGTAAGGGTCACTTAACTCTTAGTCTTATTTTTTGCGATTTTCCAAAAGTCTATGCGGAAAATGCATAGCTTTTCAATCGAGAAAACCCATGCGCCGCTAACCTCCGAGTTGTCCTACAAAGTGACGTCATAACTTCGGCACTCTATATCCTTCACTGTAAAATCCAATTAGTACACCTTACTTGAAAAAAGCATGCAAACCGATTGCACTCAAAAAATTGAGTAAAGTGAAATAGGAATTATATGTAGTCCTTAAGTGCATGCCTAGTAGTGTACACTTACAAGAGAGTTCCAGTAACTTAAAATAATTTCTATACTATACTTGATCTTTTACTTTCCAGTATCTGTGAACCGAGGAAGTGTACTCCCAGAGTGCATTGCGGCATGAATAAATTAATTGCTTTATTTTACTATTTTTGGCTTTATTACATTTTTATTTGCTATCGTTATTGGGGTATACTGAAAAGAGACAGCAAATAAAATTGTATATGTCTAATTAATTAAATGAGTTTTTTTAAAATGTTACCACTGTTGTGGTTTGCATGCTGAATGTTGAAGTCTGTGTGTGACTCAACCAAAATTGCAAGATATTGTCACAAATATAAAGGGATTATATCAACCCAATTAAAGATTTATGCCATAAGCGTTAGCAATAAAATGTTAAAAGATCATTATTATACATGAAATATATTTATGTTATATATAATTTATTAATTAATTTAAGAATGTGTGTTTGTATATATATATATATATATATATAAATTACTTCACTTCCTTTGAAATCAAATAATTATGATTTCAAGTTGCATCACTGCAAACAATTGGAAGAGAACCATAATATAAATTAAGTTCCAAGTGCCCAACCAAAGGGAACATCAATCACAATAATGGTGAGAAAGGGAAATCAACAAGTCAACTAAAGAATTTTGATGTTCTCCCAAAAATATTTAGGTGTATTGACAATAACACTCAAGATGACTGGAAAATGAGCCAATTCAAATTGAAAATGGTACTCAAACCAGTCAAGTAACGTTTACTAGGTTTTTCTGAGTAACGAAAGCACACATGCAAACAGTACAGATTACTAAGAAATTTTAAGTAAGTTCAACAAATTATTGCACTTTAAGTAAAGTTAACATAAAATTCTTAGTAAGAACAATGTTAGATTTTACAGTGTTGATACAAAGTAGCCAAAGTACAGTAACTAATGACATTTACTCAAATACTTGACCACTGGTGCACTCAAAGTGTTCAGTATCCGTTTCCCTGAGTCATCCAATTTTGCACATTACATAAAAGGATGTAACGACGAACTTCTGTTAATAAATAAATGATATTTTTCTTCGGCAAAACAAAGGAAAATGATCTGTTATTATTTGACGAAAACATTGGAGAAAAGTGCTAATGGGTGTACAGTATAGTCTATAGTGTTTTTCAGAAGCTCTGTTGAGCAGTAATCTGTGTGATGTCTGGTGCGGTATGACTCACTGCGTGGCGCTCCGTACAGACGTGTGTCAGCAACCCTGCTGCAGGGCTAAGTGATTAATTAGTCACAACAGGAGCTCTGCGCTGACAGCTCTGCCACGCAGGTTACACCTCTTTGATCGTCATTCACCGCTGACAATTCATCTCTATGAACAGGAGGAAGTCAAGGGAGGAAATCAATGCGAGCGGTTGTATATACATACCATCGCTTATTCTTTGACTGTCACATCACAGGAGGCAGATTGGACCGGGTTGCGACACTAGCCGCATACACATATCATCGCTCAGCTCATTATCAGATCCATTCAGTTGGATTCTTCTTTCGTCTGCCGGCGGCGACCTACTGGATGCACAAAAAGTTTTAGAGCCTTTATGTGTCTGTTTCTTTTTAGTCATTGGTGGCAATTGAATCCCAAGTGACACTAGTCAGCAGTAAGCAAGACATATTACTGTATATGGGATGACTAAACCATTGTGTACATTAAGACAAAATAATGATGCAACCCTTTAACAATGTTTTTTCTTTTGTTTGTTTGCAGAAGGCGGCCAGATAAACAACATGATGCAAACGCACCAGTATCCAGCCCTCAACCAGCTGTCCCATGTCTATGAGCAACAGCAATTGGCAAAAGAGCTCAACAAATACGCCTCACTGAAGGCCGTGGGTAAGGATATACAGTACGCTCGAAAGGATCATTTTTAGCATGTCATTGTTATACTATCATGTGGATCTTTCCTGTGCAATATTGAACATAGCATTTACCACAGAATATTTTACAAATGATTAATGAATCCCAGAATAAGAGGCTTTGAGAGTTGTTTCATCACTGGATCTGTAATGAAAGAGAGTCACTGTACCTCATTACAGTTCACTTGGGAGTTATTATAAACTGTCTGTGTGTGTATGTATATAATGCATACATACATATGAAATGGCAAAGCTTAATTTTCAGCAGCTATTAGTGTCACATGATCGTTCAGAAATCATTCGAATATGCTCTCTAGAAACATTTCTTATGATTATCAATGTTGAAGTTGAAATATCAATGTTAGTTGCTGCAGATTTGTCGGCTGCACGTCCATGATTCGAATGTCCCATTCCACCACTTCCCAAAGGTGCTCTATTGGATTGAGATCAGGGGCCTGATGTATAAACGTTGCGTACGCACAAAATGGGCATAGAAATATGCGTACGCATTTTTCCACGTGCATATCGCGATTTATAAAAAATAAACTTGCCGTAAATAAGTGCGCACCGTAAGGATGCTCTTGACCGTGCGTACGCACTCTTTTAGAAGAGTAGGCCTATGTGTTTTGGCGACACCGATGGTGAGCTGGAGTCAAATGTCTTTTTGCTCACTATTAGACAGAGAATCTAGAGAAAATTATACATCTACTGAAATATAATTCAAAAATAATTTCACAAACCTATATCATCACTTGAAGCAAAGATCCATCCCTTCTTAAATGACCACGCCAGCACGCGCGTTGGGTCGTTTAGTGAAACTGACGCACATATAGGCTAATCTAACGGCAGATGGAGTAAAACCGTAAATCTTCATCATGAGTCCAAATCATAAATAGAGTGCATGTTCTCAATAACAGTTTAAATAGATAAAAGAATAATTTAAACTATGTACTTCTGATATAAACGTTTAGATTATGCCATTCTCATTAATGGAGTTAAACACTTAAACTAGCCTACGTAATGAAAATGAAAATGAAAAAAATGAAAATGAAAATGAAATCATTACTGAGAAGTTACAAAAAAATTATATTCAATAAATAGAAATAGACATATTTGTTGTGGATGCAATGCTTTTGAACACTTTTATTCTGGCGTGCTGTGTTTTAATGTTTTAACTAGAGATAATTGCTAATCATGATAATAGCAGATTGTCTGAGAAAATTGTTTGGTGCAAATAATGCACAACCATGCCTATCTGTTTCCATTAAAACATAAATCAATTAAAAATACTATTTGGCCAGAGGAAAAGATTGAGAAAAACTTTCACTGAAATGTATTTAACACTATTTGATTTATTCATTCAAAAACAAGGCAATGCTATAGGCTACTAAAAAAAAAATTATGTTTGTAATGTGACGGCACATCCACATTTCATATTTTCCTAACGTCTTGTACCGTTAAACTTGGTATCACGTGGATGAATAATCATATGCAAATGATATGCAGATGAGGATATGCATATTTAAACTAGGCGTTGTAATCTCCATATATGGTTATTTCAGGGAGGAGACGCACGTGCGCACAATCTCCCGCTGACTGGGATTTATAAAGTGAATTCTGCGCAGGTTCTGGCGTACGAACGGTTTTATAAAACTGAAAACTTTTGTGCGCACGCAAATTCTGCCTTATGTGGGTACGCACACTTTAAGGATGAAATCTACGCAAAGTTTTATACATGAGGCCCCTGGTGACTATTGAGGCAATTTGAGTTTAGTAAACTCATCGTCATGTTCAAGCAGAGCCGGCACCAGTTGAGCACTAAAGAAGGGGTTGTATGATGTACTGTAACAAGTGGGGGCGGTGATGTAACACAAACTATTACCAGATTTTAAAAACTTACAGTATATGGCCCATTCTTGTATTTATCAGACTGTAAAAAAAAAACTATTGCTACAACAACTATGAAACTAAAATCTACTGAGCAGATACAGATGGAAGAGCATTGAATTATATCACTACATAACACAGAAAGGAAAATCGCCTGAGCCATTTTGATACACCAAGCCTTAGATTCACAATTTCAGCAGTGTTGCCATTAATACACAGGTTACTATGCTATTACCACTACACCAAAAGTAATTAATTGTGTCTGATTTACTATAAAATACACACTCATTGCGACACCGTCACATAACACAAACAGATGCTTTAACAGATATATACTTTTATGATACTAAAGCCAGTGATAAACAATAACAATACAATGAAGTAATCAACTGACTATGACCAGTTATCTAGCCCCCTAAACATAAAAAAAAACATAAAATAATAATAATAATAATAATCTTATACCTTTAGACTACTTGTCATGAGTTTTCAGGAACGAACCCAATCGCAGACAGTTTGCTGACACACACCAGGTTTATTGAACAAAAAGGGAAAATAAAACCCCACGAGGGGGGAAAACAGCACAGGCAAAGCAAAAGACTAACAATACTAGATTAAGACTAAGACACACACTTCACAGGAACAAAATAACTATTACAAGAAAACTTCTTAGTTTAGACAGATCTCAAGACAAGGTACTCACAATATACCGTGTGGATACACACACAATCAATCACAATGAACCAGCCCAGGACAGCAAACACAAGGGAATAATATAGGGAGAACAGATAACGACAGCAGGTGACACCGATCAGGCAATTAAGAAAAGATGAGGATAACAAGTGGGCGGGGTAAGCGAACGAGACAACAAGCACACAGCCCAAAAACAAGGCCATGTGCCTGCACACAAAACATAGGTCTGTCATGATCCTGCCACAGGACTAGAGAAAGGAAATGACAAGAGGGCAGAATCATGACAGAATCCCCACCTTAAGGAGCGGCTCCCAGACGCTCCAAAAGAGGACATCACACACGAGACATGACAGACTGGGAAATGGACACAAACCAACAAAACATGACAAATAAAAGCAACGGCATACAAGAATATACAATAATGGGATTGGGATGCATCAATAAAAATAACAAACAAGGGAGGGGGGGTGGGGGAACAAGAAAGTTCATAGGGCGTTGACCAGGAAGGGTGGGAGGACTGGGGGTCTTGGGTTTACTGGACAAGGGTTGAGGACGAGGAATGCGGGCTGACTTGGATGGGGAGACATGTGGAGAAGCCTTGGGGGAACCAGACTGGGACAGGGTGACACGTGGAGAAGTGCAAGGAGAACTAGACTGGGACGGGGAAGGACACGGTACAGGACAAAAGACAGGGCGAGATGTAGCCGACTGTGGGGCGGAGAAGGGCAACACTGTGGTTGGCTGAAGAGCAGGAAAGGGATCAGTGTTCTCCGTAGCAGAACCAGAAACAGCGCTCATCACATCAGATTCAGAAGAGGTGCTGCTCATGTCAGACTCTGAACCTGCGATGTCCGCAGCTGACACTGGGACCGAGTTGACAGGAACAGACCCTAGAACAGTGTTGTCTGAAACCGGCTCGGGAACAGCGTTGGCAGAGACAGTCTCGGGAACAGCGCTGGCTGAAGCAATACCCTCAGCAGCTGGTCGCTCGGGAACGACGCTGGTAGAATCAGCGCCCTCAGCAGCTGGTCCAGGAACCGTTCCCTCTGCTTCAGACTTCTGAGCTGCCTTCTCTGTGGCAGACTCTGGAACGGCTCTTTCAGTAGTAGTGAAAGGTTGAGAAACAGTCACGGGCTCAGGGGAAGGAAGAGACGAGGAACGGCAGGCCCCCTTCTTCCTCCTCTTTCTCCTAGGGCGTGAAGCAGAGACCAAAGCCAGATCTGTGAGCGGCTGGGGAAGCAAAGCAGGAACCGTGACGGCTGAAGTGGCTTCCTCTGGCTGGGTCGACTCTGTCGCTGAGGACTCTGAAGGAGACTCCCATGAGGTCCGTCTACCTCGTTTCCCACAAAGACCGAAAGAAGCAGATGAAGTCTCAGGAGTCGTGGAGGAGCTAACCTGGTTCCCAAACGTCGCGACGCCAATCAAACGACCCTCAGGAATAACTGGCAGCCAGGCAGAAGGAGAAGATCTCTTGGAGGAGCCCTGCAGCTCATCACGACACAAACGGTCCACCACTTCACGAAACGGACGACGGATCAGCCCCTCCCGTTCAGTCAAAGGAGGAGGACCCTTGAGACCCGCGATGAAGTATGAATTGAGGAGAATCTCTGGCAAGAACCTCCTCCTCTCTTCCACGGCCTGGGCGTACTCTCTCAACGACCTCTCTCCCTGGGCAGGAAACGGTGCCTTGCCACTGATCATGTCAGAGGTAGTCGACAGCCACCATTGTTCAAGGGGATCAGATTGTTGCTTGGCAGAAGAAGACAAACTGTCTGCTGGGTTCTTCTTTGGCTGGTTCATTCTGTCATGAGTTTTCAGGAACGAACCCAATCGCAGACAGTTTGCTGACACACACCAGGTTTATTGAACAAAAAGGGAAAATAAAACCCCACGAGGGGGGAAAACAGCACAGGCAAAGCAAAAGACTAACAATACTAGATTAAGACTAAGACACACACTTCACAGGAACAAAATAACTATTACAAGAAAACTTCTTAGTTTAGACAGATCTCAAGACAAGGTACTCACAATATACCGTGTGGATACACACACAATCAATCACAATGAACCAGCCCAGGACAGCAAACACAAGGGAATAATATAGGGAGAACAGATAACGACAGCAGGTGACACCGATCAGGCAATTAAGAAAAGATGAGGATAACAAGTGGGCGGGGTAAGCGAACGAGACAACAAGCACACAGCCCAAAAACAAGGCCATGTGCCTGCACACAAAACATAGGTCTGTCATGATCCTGCCACAGGACTAGAGAAAGGAAATGACAAGAGGGCAGAATCATGACACTACTCAGCATAGAGTTACATTCTTTGTGGCCCGGGAAGTTCGTAGCTTAAAGCTACACTGTGTAACTCTTTTAGTTTATTCTTAGCTAAAAACACTTATATTTCAAACATATATGCACATTATTACATCAATATATGTACATTAATGTATATTTACTTCGTTCAAGTAATAAAGTATTCTCGTGAGTGTATAATATGCCATTAAAAATACATACGGGTAAGGGGTTCTAGTGTCGGTCGCCATGTTGCCCCTCCATCTTGAAAGTACATTAGCCAAAGATACCCGTTAATTCAAGCTTCGCTTTTCGCGTTTACGTTTGAGTTAACACTCATGGACGAGGTCGAACTGGAAGCCATGTTAATCTTGGACTACATTGTCCACCGTAGGAGTTAAAACGAAATCGGAATTGAGAGGAACAGAAACTAATATTCACTGGATGGTCATATACCCTTTCACCGCTAGATGGGGATAAAAATCACACAGTGTAGCTTTAATGTGTCAAATGTGCCAATCAAATGTGCAAAACAGACTGTCCTTTACTTAAATGTTGCTATAGCCTCATATTAATGCTAGAAAGTCTATGCACTTTTGCAAATTTTGCAAACCAATGCAATTTTTTTTAAATTGTCTATTCTATTTCATCATTAAAAATCCATTTTCACGTTCATTTCACATTCAAAGTGGGCGATGAGTGTACATACAGAGATTGAAATAAACATAACTGGGAAAACTGAAACTAAACTACAATACATTTTCATGACTTAAAAAAAAATCAGATAAAATATGTTTTAATATGAAATGGCATATTAGAAAACATGAAATGTTTACAACCCCCTTGTATTAACCCTCTGATGGTCTTCCTTTATGAGTCACGTCCTGGGCCTTCCCGGTCAGAAGTGACCGGAGGCCTAAAAATGAAACTTCTTCCATCCCAGCAAAACCAATGCAATTTATTTTTGTTATATAATATTTATTCTTTTTAATTTAGTATTTTGAGACAATTTGATTGAATTTATTAATATTTATGCAATATTTATGGTCTATTTTTCAATGGAAATTTCTATATATATATTTCTATATATATATATATATATTATTATTATATATTTTTTTAAATTCTTAATGCAATATTTTTGTTTAATATAGAGTCTGGGCCTTCAGAAAAAAAAATATTTTTTTGAAGAAAATTAGCACCTTCTGGTTATAGTATAGAGAAAAAGCGTAGAATCATGGTGTAACCACTAGGTGGTATGTATAGAGAGGCATGTTCCCCAGCTGTTTATGAACACATTTTTTTTTTGGTGGATTTGAATATATAACCCTGTTTTGAAGTTGCTATTTATAAAAATGTCTGCTAAATACAAATACACAAATGCATATAATGCCATGGTTTAACTGTTGCCACAATTGTTTCTCCTGAGAATTCCTCAATCAATGTGGCGATGCCTAAAGAGCAGAGAAAAACTGACCCTTTGGAATCATTGTTATTTTTTCTTATTTAATGGCCTTCTCCATGAAAATTCCCAAAGGTGCAGAGGTGTTAGAGCTGATAAGTCCCAATTCTACAAATCAATACTTCTCTCTCTCAGTCCCCAAATACATATCTAAGGTCACAAAATTGGATTTCCACCCGACATAGAGAAGTGGAGCTTCTAATAAAGGCCTGTTCTAGAATATCCTCCCACCAAAACCCTTTGAGATCCTGATGACACTAACTCCATGCGTGGTGGAGTCACGGACTTTCGAGCCGATGGGGGCACCATTACAAAACCACGATTCATCTTGATTGTGGCTCTTGACGATGTGCACTGTTGAGCACTGTAATTGATTCACCCGTCTGCTGTGATGATCCATGTATCTGATACAGGGAGCGGTGCAACTGTGAAAAAATGTCCAACGTCTCCGTCTTCTCCCACAGGGGCAGACGAGCAATAAATAAGATTTATCATCACACCGCAGACCAAACTCGTTTTAAGCGTGAAAAGTTGATCTTCAAGGTCGTCAAAGCAGCCGACCATCAAAAGCAGACTGAGGAAGCCACACTAGGATCCCCAGTATGCTTAAGAGTAATGATCCCCTTACAAACATGAATCACCTGGTTAAAGGACACATCACCCAGAGGAACGCGACATGCCGTACTTACACTGTCCACAGATTGAATTGCTAAACAGATAAAACCTTGTTCAACTCTTGGATTGGATTCACTGTTACTTGCAATAAAATTGCAATAAAAATTTTGATTCAGAAACACAAAAAACAGATACAGACTGCAAAATGAGAAACTTAGGATAAGTATAATAACAAAGATCATCAGAGGTTTACAAGTTTAAATTGTCCCCCAAATTAAATCATTCCATCTTAAAGCTTTCCTGTCAGTTCATCTGCTGCAGGTTGATCAGGGTTGGCTTTGGCTTAGCTGTTAAAAGTTATAACATTACTAAATAATGTAACTGAAATGGCGAGTGTCGCACAGATAAATTATTGGGAGCCATCTTTGTGCAATTATCTTTTTGGCAGATGTTAGACCTGCCAGTCAGATCTTTCTTTGTGGCTCAGTGAAACCTAAATTGGAATCATCATTTAGAGAAGGAGTACAGCTGGTTGCATCTTATTAGACAATACTGATGTAATCTTTTCCCAAAACTCAAAAAACCTTCTCACATTTCCACACCATATGCATGAATTTTCCCACGTGTTGGTAGGGTTGGTACAAAAATTACAGCGAGGATTTGGAGATGATTTTTAGTGATGGAACGTGTCTTTGGTGGCCAGTACATTGAAATGAATAAATTGGTGATTTGCATTTTTTGAATCACCAATTTATTACAGAATTTTTTTCCATATTGTTGCCTAGTCAATCTGGTCTCCTTTACCCAAATTGTGTTCAGTGGTGATTGTGTTTGCTTAACTTCAAGAAGGCGAGGTAAGACAGCTGACACTACTCTTCTTTGAGAGGGATTAAAGAACCAACTGTGAACTGGGTGTGCTTCAATAGTTGTTCCCCACGGAACTAAACGTTTTACGTTTTTAGTTGAAAACGGTGCCGTGTTGTGCAATCTTAAACCCCGCCCCTTTCTTACAATAGACCTCAAGCTCACAATCAGATCTGCCTCCATCATATCAACAACCGATGGAGAGAACCAAGTCCCAGCCATTTTTTTATTTTTATTTTTTTGATTATCCATTTCACTCAGATGAACATCGTTTTAATTATTAAAATAAATTTGATTTAAAGGGGTCCTACTTAATTTTTTTTTTTTAAATAGTTCGGTAACACTTTACAATACAGGTGCACTAATAAGGATTAATTCATGCTTAACTAATGCACAGATAATACTGAATTAATGTGTAACCAATGATTATCTAAGCTATTCATTAATGATTACCACATTAGGAACTAATTAAGAGTCTGTAAGGTTAATGTATTAGTTAATACATTAATTGTTATTAATTAAATATGTAATTGTGGATTAATTCCATATTTACTCATTTTTGACTAGTAGTGTTAATGAATATGTTAATTACCAGAATAAGCCAAAGCTTTGTATTTCAACTTCCAGGTACACTAATATGCATTAATACATGATTAATTATTTGATTGTTAGTGCAAATTCATGTGCAAAATACCTCAATTACTAAATTACTAGTTAATAATGATGTGCCCCAACAAGTAAAGTCATAACATAATGATGCCTTTGCAAATCATTAGCTAACGATTAATTAAAGCAGACAACTGGAAGTTGAAGTGCATTTGACTAATTGTGGTAATTAACACATTAATTTACACTATTAGTTAATAAAATATGTTATTAAGAAATTAATACACAACGACACATTGAATTAATAGCAATTCATGTATTACTTAATCTATTAATCCTACAGAATCTTTATTAGTTGCTGATGCAGTAATCATTAATGAATGGTTTACTGTAGTTCTTCAAGAGTTATACATTAACTCATGATTATCTGTGCATTAGTTAAGCATGCATTAATGCATATTAGTGCACCCGTATTGTAAAGTGTTACCAATATTTCTTTTAAAATATTACATATTTTATTTTATATTATGATTTTGTTATAAAACAAAAACATTTAAAAAAATAAGTTTCATAAAAATATAAATAATAAAAAATATGATATGACCCCTTCTTAATGATTAATTTTTTTATGACATGACCTCTTTAACATCTGTATAATATGTTCAACATTTATGCTATAACCTTTCAACCAAAAACAACCATTAGAGTAGGTACACAGTGTGCCCCCTTTTCTACAGAAACAACAGCAATTGAACATAATGTTCAAAACAGTCCAATATATTTTTTTCTCTTCAGGAGTAATAGCATCTGTTCTACTTTTTCCTCAGTGATAGGCAATTTTTTGTCGCATAATTTCAAGTAATGCTTTTTTGAACTGGGTACATAAAATTTCAGTTTCTCACTATATGAAACTTTTATGTATGACAACTTCACATTACTGCAATCTCCCTTGAGCTTGAACTAACCTCACTCTTCCTCTCTATCTCTTCGTCAGCGGCCAAAGCCAATGGTGATTTCCTCAACAAGCAACACCGCCACTTGGTCGAGTTGGCGGCTAAGGGAAGCCTGCCGCTTCATACAGTCAGAATGGAGCATGTGGAGCCCACAGCTTCTTATGTCACTGAGGTCCCGTGCCTCAAGCAGAATGGACAGAAGCCCAAAAGCATTAAAGCCAACGTGACCCATCCCGCGATGGCCTACAGCTCCAATACAATCGCAAACCCCGGCATGCTCAGGAGCTGGGAGAACGCAGAGACTGCGGGTCGCCGCAAAACCTACGGCCCTAGGAAGGTGTGCACGATGGAGCGAGTTAATGAGCTCCACACTGCCCGCAGTCATCATTACCTACCAACGCAACCCTACTTTGTAACCAACAGTAAGACTGAGGTGACTGTGTGAGAGGCTGAAAACGCTTCAAAGCAAGTGGCAGAGAGCCGAGTGATTATTCTCATGAAAGGACTCTCCACACTGCCCCTAGTGGACTGGAGGCACAACAGGGGTGAGCATGTTACGCTCTCACGATAACATCCACCTGGGACACTTGGAAACGTTCACCACAATTTATATCCACTGTAACAATGATGTGTTTGTGTTCCGTCAATGACAAGTTAAAAGGAAACGGATGTAAAGAATTGGCACACGTAAAGATTCAGATCAATAGCAATAAGATCTAATAAATGTGGACGGAAAGAATGGCTTTGGAGCGATGAGACATTACAGAAATGATTATCGATCCCTGCCGTGGAGTATGAAACTCATATCTGAAATAATATACTGAAAATAGTTGGGTGTGATATTGATTTAATGATGGCGGCATGAAGACACTGGGCTTGAGGCTGTGCCTTTTGTTTTCTCATTATAAAACACCTCGGTCAAGCAACTAAACAAATGGCGCTTGAAATATGGAGTCAGAAGAGAATTAGCAGCGATGGTCACATTACTGAAAATAGAAAATAATGCGGAGGTAGCATTGTCGTGCCATGAGCAACACTGTTAAAAAACATGGAGGCTTAGAAATATGTGTTTGGTCTCCTTTTTTGCGTAACATTCGGCATTACTTTTTTTACGTGTACTCTCAAATGCATACGAGCATGTTGAAATATTTGTCAAAATGTCATCAGTTGGTGTATCTGCTGCCACATGTAAGGTTGTTTTGCACTTTTACAAATGTGTCGTACAGAAGGTGCATTTTATTTTATTTGATTTTATTTTTCCCCAAACAGATGCGACTATAAAACTATATTAAAACCATTGCCAATATATTTATGCAGATTATACAGTACATTGTGCCAAGAAGTAGCCGGTTGAAGTTGTTGTGTTCCGCATTATTTACTAAAATATAATGATTTATTTTGTTTTATTCAATAGGATGTTCGAGACAGACTGTTTCTAATGGAGTGCTAATTGTGGAGATGAAAATAAAATAAAGCTTTTTCTTTCCTCATTCTATTCATCTTTATTTTCCCCTCCCATCGCCGTCTTTGATGCTAACAGGATGTTGCATTGTGAGGTTTTCGTAAACAGGTCGATGAACTTTGTTGTATCCAATTGAGTTAATTCAGCAATGCGTAAACCTGGAAATATCAACCCAAAGAACATGACCTGCTCCTGCACTTCCCTCTGATTGCAGGAGAACCAGATCAAGTGGAATAACTCTAGTCTAAGACGGATCCTGTCAGCCTCACTGCCTGGTAAAATTTTTCTCCTCCATGCTTCTCAGTCATTCTGTTGTGTGTTGTGTGCATGAGCAGTGAGCAGTGCCGTAACTGCTTGTTTGTGCATCGTGAAATCTTACTTTTTCTAATTATTCACGGTAGTTTTTATTCTTTTCCTTTCTTCCATCACTCACTAAAGCTACACTAAAAAGAAGCATGAGAATAAATATAAACTATAACTCTGCACTGTAAAGCTTTTAAAGGGGTCATGAACTGGCTTTTTAAATTTTACTATATTGTTTTCTGAGGTCAACTTATGACGTTCGCTTGGTTTTTGCATTCAAAAACATCAAAATGAATAAGTAATAGGCTATTTTCTAACCTAGTTTTGAGCCTAGCTCAGAAACGCTCGTTTTTTATGGGCGTCTCGCACTGAAGACTTGGAAGTAAACGCCCACTGCTGTGAGTGGATAACAGTTTTGCATATTATAATGAGTTTCAACTCACTCGTCGATGCACTTTGGGGGAAATTGTTTTGAAAACGTCCAATGTTGTAAAATGATTCGACCCGTACATGTTCGACCCAGAGTCCATGTGTTGCACCATTCCGGTCAGATCCAATATAGACGGCACAGCACCGTTCTTTACTCTTAATCGGTCTGCAAATCCAGACTTGTTTACAAAACAATCCTCAGTGAAATGAAGCGAACAGACGGACAATGTTTTTGGGCGGGGCTAAACCGGCCGTGTTGAAGTAGGCGTTGATCTTCTTCTGCGGGGGTGGTGTTTTATCCTCTTTGACGTCATAGTTCCCCACTTTGAAAAACGAGTCGTTTGTCAATAAATGCTTTTATTGGACGTAACAAGGACGTACAAAATGATGACCTCTTAGATGTCAAAAGCTCAAGGAAAATTTGATTTCTCCGTTCATCACCCCTTTAAATATCCTATAGCACAATCTCTCCCACCAAATTCGGAGGTCCGTCAAAGGCTGTTGTGGTGTTTTGTTAGAAACAGCCGGGGAACAGGCAGCAAGTCTTTCATCTGCTGCAAAACCGTGGAAGTCCCAGATGAGGAACAGGGAAGGAAAGGGCTCTGATTGATTTGATTCAGGCACTTTGAGCAAGAATAAGTCAACTAATCCAATCCTCAGCTGCACACATTCACCTCTGAACAGGTGCCTGGAAACAGCCAGCGATTGAATGAGCCCGTTTCTGTGGGGGCCTTGTTGAGCTGCCAGAAATCAAAGTTCTGCTCAGCGAATTAAGATCGAGGGTTCAAGTGACCTAGTTAACCGAATCCGCACCGGCCTGTTCAGTATACAGACAGTATTAGGAGAGTGGGTGGTCGATTGGATTTGTTTGTTAAGGTCCCAGGCTAAGCATTGCATTTTACTTTGGCTTCAATGTCTGAACTTGAGAGACAAAACAAAAGATATTATTCTGCAGAAAAACTATTCGATTAGGCTTATCTGGCTCTCTACATGTACAGTAAGTTTCATTCTATATTATCAACACCAGTGTGATAAATATACATTTTTAAAATGTCTAATTATAAGAATATAATGAAAAAAGTGATATATTTATCTTAATTCATTTAGCAGATGATTTTATTAAAAGCGAAATTGTTAAGTATACGTGCTGCAATACAAAACTATTCAGAAAAGTACGAGCCAGAACGGAAATAGTGGAACAACAGGGCAATATAATTCAGTGGATGAAATTTTATTCAAATGTGTTCTTTATCAATGAATGATTCATTGATAAATCACTTGATGCATCCCATATAGACATAATCACAAGAACTGACTAGGACCAAAAATCACAGCATATTCACAAATATGAAGCACGCACTGGCTCACTGCATTTTATACTCCAGTCAGAAATTTCCAAATTATGTGCACAACGTAATTTCAATTATGGGAGAAATGAGGTTGAGAAATGGAATTGACTGTGATTAATGGACTGAGCCTGAGATAAGTCTGATTGTTATGAGGTTATGATTAATTTGAAGTTAGAAAATGATAATGTGGACTGAGAAACTAATCAGATTCAAGGGCTTATCTTTTTCTTTTCATGTTTCAGTATCGCTACTTGTCCTTAACTATGAGTGTAAAATGCAATTCATTTTGTTTACAGTGAGTTTACATTAGGATATGTACAATATGGCAGATGCGCTGTCTTTAAAACAGTAATGTAAATACTATTTTCGTGTAGTGTATTTGTATACATATGACATTTAATAAAGATACACTAAACTGATCTCATTGGTGAAGGTTCATTTAATTGTAATAATTATTCATTATTTATATATACATATGTACATATATATATATATATATATGTACACATATATATATGATAGATGTATGCACAATATATATATATATATATATATCTTATATATATATATATATAGACAGACAGACAGACAGATAGAGAGATAGTAATTATTAGATAGTAATTAATTAACCAAGATAACAGTATTTATAGATAGTAACCAAGATAGATAGTAAAAGTAACCAAGATAGATAGTAATTATAGATAGTAATAATATAATAATTATTCATTATTTATATTTACATATGTACATATATATATATATATATATATATATATATATATATATATACATATATGTGTGAAAATATACATATATATATAATATACATACATATATAGATATACATATAGACAGACAGACAGACAGACAGATAGATAGATAGACAGATAGACAGACAGATAGATAGATAGATAGACAGACAGACAGATAGACAGATAGATAGATAGATAGATAGATAGATAGATAGATAGATAGATAGATAGATAGATAGATAGATAGATAGATAGATAGATAGATAGATAGATAGATAGATAGATAGATAGATAGATAGACAATGAAGAAATACCCATTATAGATCAGAGACTGCGTGCACTGCTGTGGTTGATTCAGTACATTCACACCTGAAAATGTTATTCTGCCCGTCCTCGTAGTTTTTCTGGTTCATGGAGATGATGGACCATTGCTCCCACCAGTCCTCTGCTTGGTCTAAGGGCATAATTACTGAAAGCCCTACGAACACATTGAGTCTGTCTGCAGATCTAGCACCTGTCACATGGTGAGTCACTGCAATGAGATTCAATTTCTCAACCCTCATCCACAACTGACATGAATATTTATGAATGAGGTACACTTTTATCTCCCACTGTTTCCCCCCTGAGTGTTCGCCCCAGCAACACTAACTTCCTGTCTGAGACAAATCCTGGGATTGGTCATGTGGCACATAAAAAAAACTTTCAAAGCATGGCTTCTCTTTATCTGTGAGAGAATAAACCTGTGTATTGTACACAAGAGACTCACCGAATCTTTGATACTGAGAATGTGAGCATTTCCATCATGTCTTTGGCTTCAGTTTATGTCAAAGGGCTACAACTATGGCTGCCTAGACTGACTGACTTCTGAGAAGCAGTTCACAAAGGATGCACGGGAGAAGTCTGATTCGTGAATGAACCATTAAGAACGTGAGTAAAAACTCTACTTATAAAAAATAATAATTCATGAAACATATTGCTTCCACTGTAAACATGTATCAAATTTGATTCATATCTCAAATGAATCAGTTGAACGGTTCACAAAACTATTTGAGCTATATATTCATGAATGGGACTGAATCAATGGGAGCAGTTCTAGAGTCAACAACTCACTATCTGTGTCTGATTCCAGTACTTTAAGAATATGTACGGATTTTAATAAAACTTTTAAAGTCCTTAGGTATGCACTATGCAGGCGTGAGATATGAAAACATCCATCATGTTGCCATTTTTTTATTTCTAATCACTGAAATAGCATTTTATTCAAAAGTGAAAAACATTTTCTAAGATGTGCTGCTACATATGGCGTTGAACATTTTAGTGCATGTAATATGCCCATGCCAGGATTTATTCTAATATTTTTAATTTGATAGCTTTCAATTGTAATGATGTAATCACTGTAAGGTTGGTTTGGTTGATGGTTTATTGATCATTATCGGTATTATCAATCATTTAGTAGTTGTTGCTAGTTTGAGTTGAGAAATACACATTAATACACAGAATTATCACTAATCTCTGTGTGCATTTTACTTTAGAACCAAGAAAGTTGACTCATGAAATCATTTGTTTATTATATCGCAATCGCATATCGCAATTGCAATATTGACCTCAATAATCGCAATATGACATTTTCCCCAAATCGTGCAGCCCTACTAAGCATAGATAAATATAATCCCTTATGAAGTGCTATGAACTTTTCAATGTGAAGTGTTGAGCACTGTGACGCGTTGCTTCAAGTGCATCATTCTGTGCACGGGATGTGCATGCTGCTCTTTGTGGAGCCTTTCATAATCTAATACTCATGCTACGTTCACACCGGATGCGAAAAACACATCAAATTCGCGTCTACCGCGTCTAGTTTGACGCTTGACCACTTTGTGTTAATTAACGCATCAAGAGCGAAACTGACGCAAGTAAAATCAAAAGTTTGAAGTGAAATTTACGCGCGTCAAAATTGAACCCCGTTGGCGGCCATCTTTTTTATTTTGTTTGAGCATTCATTGAGAGATTCACCGCACCATACTTGCTCTGGAGAGCTAAAACAGCGGCGCGGGGATCATCGAGCCGTATTTGTGTCCACCGGACCCTTCGGAGGCGAACCGTTTGGCGAGTTTCAACTTTTGCTTTAAGTTTCACCATTTCACAATTTGCTGTCAGCGGTACTTCCGCCTGTCCCGTGCCCAGTTTGATGACCTGTTGTCCTGCATCAGAGCGAGGATCACCCTCGCCCTCATCCATCTAATCTATACGTAATTTATTTTTGTTTTGATGATAAATAGAGCCAGCCTCCAAAAGTTATTAACTTGTCCTGTGATTTTTTCTCTCTCTCACGTCCAGACACGAACTTCTGCACATATGTTGGTTGTCTTTACATCATAATACTATTTCATATAATATATGGAATGAATAACATTCAATACAAAATGAACATGTCTCATATATAGAAATACAATTTTTAAGTGAAAAAATATTTGCTTTGTTGTGCATAAGAATCCCACCATGCATTTAGTCATATTACAAAATAATTTATTCAAGCATCCAGATCCTTCACCATGTGAGCAAGCAGCAGGCTCCTGATTGGTTAACGCGGCGCGAATTGACGCCAAAGTTCAGTTTTTTCAACTCGGCGGCAGACGCGAATTCGTGTCAAACACATGAATGCACAAATGGCACTAACTAAATCATTCGTGCTTAATGCGCCAGACGCTCAATTGACTTGACACGCAAATGAGGCGTATTCGCGTCTACCGCGCCACAGCAATTTTTTACGCCCGTAACGCATCTTTGCATTGACTTAACATTGAAATCATGAACGCACCATTAGGGGAAACAAGGGGCCGTGACCTAAGGGAATATCACTCATGGGCCACACCCCCTCCCCCTGGGGAAATGGGCCTGCCACCACAGCTGGAAAAAATCCTAGAGGAAACACTGAGTAACGATGTTCATTTTGAGTCAGACAATAATGCCTACAGAGTCAGAGTGCTGTATAGAGATGGAACAGGTATAGTTTAGTTGTTTAATTACGGTTATTATAATGTAATTGCCATTTGATAGTATGTATCTATTATTTATTAATAGCATACAAGTCTGCTGTTTCGGACCAGGTCCGAATGATGATCAAACATATACTGATGAGTTTAATAAAGTTTATTGTACAATCACACAAAAGATGAAGCGTCAGTTTTACTTCAGAAAATCACAGTAAGAGCCGAGTAAACACAGTAAGTTATAAGAAGTTAAGGGAGTTGAGGGAGCATTCCTGTGGGCGGACGTTAGTCAAAAAACTGTTCTACTGACGTCATTACAGAAGGAAGTAGAGGGATGTAGTCCAAACGGGCCGTTCGATGTAGGCTACTTCTGTTAAAGCTGGTATACGATTTCAAAGATTGTTCATTATTAATATCCTCGTTTAGATGCTGTTTATGGTTATATAGTATAATCCTAACAATATAAATAGAAAAAAGAACGAAAAAAATCCATTCACTCTATTGGCTGTACAGCCACATAAAAGTTGACCAATGGAAGCTTTGCGAGCGCAAAGCTACATTGGTCAACTGCTCTCATCCAATCACCAGCTACACTTGAAACTCCGCCTGGAGCTCGCGTCTCCACCCCGACCGCACCCGACCGCGCCTCCCTTCTGCGTCATGAGAATCGCGCACGTTAGCAGGTGACCGCACATGGTAGCTAGCTAAGTAGCACATCAGACAGCAATGGATAACAACGAAAAATACATCAGCAAGCGTCCCCTGCTTGCCCCTACAAGAAAGTTAGGACGGAAGAGAAAGTCGTTTGAGGAAAAAGCAGAGACGAAAAGAAAATGTGAAGAACGCCGAAAGTTGAGTAGGATAAATATAGGGTTCACCATTGACCGATGGAGGAAACTTCAGCGAGATCTGGGACTGAAGACCGACGCTGACAGGGCTGACTTTTTTGTTGAGCAGGTAAACATTTATTTGAAGAGTTCAGATGCAAAAGCCTCTAAATGCCATTTGAAATTTTCTTCTTTAATGATGATTTTTATCAAACTTGTATATTTAAGTTCAGTAATTTCACTTAAATAACAATTAATAGGTAATTATCATTGCCATTTAAGTGAAATTACTGAACTTAAATATACAAGTTTGATAAAAATCATCATTAAAGAAGAAAATTTCAAATGGCATTTAGAGGCTTTTGCATCTGAACTCTTCATTTGTACTCTTATATGGTGTGACGTGTTACATAAATAGCTTTTTATCAGTCTGAAAACTTGCTAATGCTGCCGGTCGGCATTGGAATGTTAGCTGTTTAGCATCACCTGTATCACGGTTCAAAGTAAATATATTTCTTGAAGTGCTTGAATATATTGCAGTATGCCTAGCGTTGTTTCTGTTCGAGAATCAGACATTGCACAGAGTACATCTCAGTTCCGATGATGACAACTTGATTGAGTGACGTTGTTCAATTCGTTTCCCTGTGGGAGGGAGTAGCAGAGGGGAGGGGGGTGTGTGTGGAGAGGCGGGATGAGTTTTTCAAAACTTCCCTCCCGTTTCAGGCTCTCTCGACCGATTTTCAACATCGTATACTACAGCTTTAACTCTGAGCTTTATAATTTTACAGATATTATTTATCTTATGCTGTCCATCGATTTCGAAGATGACATCACTTCTAGGATGCATTGTTGCAGTGTTGGTGCAACCGCTGCTGACGGCGGTGCCATTGAAGGTGGCTATGAAGCCCAATCCGAGAGCCAAATGTCCTGCTGCAGTAAGGACATGTGAATGCTGAGTCTGGGTCTTAAAGACATTTTAAATGGCCCGTTCTTCGTGATCCTATGTTTCAAACTTTAGTTTCCACAGCCAAACAAAAAAAAACAACAAAGCATTCTCTTTCACTCTGTCTAACACTCTGTTTTTGAAAAGCATCCCATGTGAACGGTCCATTAAAGTATACCTCAGAAGAAGCTCAGAACATGGAGATTCAGATTGATACATAAACCATGACGGGTCAAAAGACAGGTCACCACATGTGGAGCTTGAGCTGTAATAGTATTCATAGCGGTCCTTTAGTCTTCCGCAGTAATTAAGACCTGAGTGGCAGTTTTGGAAATTCTAATAATACCCTTTGTTACTGTCAGGTTTTCTTTAGCTTCATTTGTGCTCCTGAATAATGTTATGATGAAATTATGACAGGTGAGCGCTCGGCGGAAATGAAGCTCGCATGGGCCATTTTAATGCCTTTAGATCCAACAATTAGGTTTTCATGAAGCCCATTCTCATTTTATGCCCATAAAGAATGTTCCGAGGAAAAGGAATTTTCTCATCAGCGATAAATTATGAGTCTTGCACAGCATATCCAGAAAGAAAAGCTGGGTCACATAAGACGCCACAAGCGCCTTTTAATAAGCCCCCGCTCGGCGGCCCATTTCAGCAAGGAATATTTCCTCCTCGCAATCAGGAGTAATTTACTGCTTATACTGCAGGTTTAATGTGAAGTCGACAGTCTGGTGGTGGTCACCCCCAAAGCCTTGATGAAACCCAGCCGTTGCCATGGCAACCGAACTTGAGCCGCCTGCTTACAAATCTCTTTGTATGTTTCCACAGCAACGACTGTAGATTTTAGGTGGAGAGGGGGTGGCGATATGGAGGAGTGAGTGGGAGGGAGTGCTGCGTCCATTGTTTATGTTCTGAAATTCACTAGCGCGATCATACTCAGCAGTTTCAACTTAGTGTCCAAACACCAAGAATGATCTCCCGAGACAACGTTGGAGTGCTAACTAGATTTTAAACTCTTTGGTTTTTTAACTTATTAATTTTTTAGTGAAGTAGAACACAAAGAAATTTTATTTATATAGCGCCTTTCCGTAGCTTACAATACATTGACACACCTGCACATTACAATCACACACAAGGACACATATAGACTGTAAAAAAATATTTTCAAGAGTTGTTATCACAACATTTTTTTCTTTTGTCAAATCAACTTAAATAATTTATTTAGTTCAGATAACTTATTTTTTTTTAGTTTCTGAGGATTAAATTAATCTCCTTCATTGTATTACTCATTTTTTCCAGTTCAATCAACTTAAAATTTTAAGGCAACCAGGTTACTTACTTTTTTTAAGTTAAACCAACAATATTTTTTTACAGTGTAGTCACATTCTCCAAAATACATGTTATGTATTTAGCCGAGTCTTGAATGTAGCCACAGATGAGATATTATGAAGTAAGGGGTAGTGGTTTCCATAATTTAGAGGCATTAACACTAAATGTAGACAACCGGAAATGAGGGATGGACAACAAATTAAGTTCACCTGATCTAAGGGACCGTACTGGGTGGTAAGAGTAGATCAGACAGATATGGAGGTGCAAGACCATTTAATGTTGATCTAGGTTATTTAGTTTAGAACTTAGAGAGGTATCAAACTATGCTATCAATTTATCAAAACATCAGACAAGCCCTCTTTTAACATGACTTAAAGAAGTAGTTGACTTTTAAAAATACTTTTGCTGATAATTTACGCACCCCCATGTCATCCAAGATGTCCATGTCATTCTTTCTTCAGTCGAAAAGAAACTAAGGTTTTTAATGAAAACATTCCAGCATTTTTCTCCATATAATGGAATTTAATTGGAACCAAACGGTTCAAGGTCCAAAAGACAGTTTCAGTGCAAACTGTTCAAAGGGCTTTAAACGTTTCAAGACGATGAATAAAGGTCTTATCAAGTGAAACGATCGCTCATTTAAAAACAATGACAAAGTTTAAGTTTTATAAGCTCAAATGGTCGCCTTGCTCTGATCTGTGATGTGCGTTTGTGACTCTCCTGTTCGAACTCGTTCATCAAAATGAACAAATCTTTTTTCGAGTCATTTGGTTCATTCAGCGACCGAAATAAAAAAATTGACTCGGAAAAAGATTTGTCCAGTTCGAACAGGAGAGTCACACAGAACAAAGCAAGGCGAGTATTTGAGCGTATAAAACGTAAACTTTTTTTATATATATATAAATGAGCGATCGTTTCGCTTGATAAGACCCTTATTCATTCATCGTCTGGAATCGTTTAAAGCCCTTTGAACCAACGCATTCTCACCCCAAGGCGTCACCTTTGACCATGCTACAATATTTGACGTTTTAGGCGCCCTTTACATGACGCGATCCTACGGCGTCATCTAACTGACGCTAAAGGAAAGCGTCAGTTAGAGGACGCGGTTAGGTTTAGGTGTGGGGTGGGGGTAGGGTACACGCGATCCTAGGGCGTCATCTAACTGACGCTAAAGGGCGCCTAAAGCGTCAGATATTGAAGCATGTCCAAATGCTTCCCAAGGCGTCAGTTAAGTGACGCCTTGGGGGTGAGAATGGGCTGTTTGAACAGTTTGCACTGAAACTGTCTTTCAGACCTTGAACCGTTTGGTTATCAGTAAAGTCCATTATATGGAGAAAAATGCTGGAATGTTTTCATCAAAAACCTTAATTTCTTTTCGACCGAAGAAAGAATGACATGGACATCTTGGATGACATGGGGGTGAGTAAATTATCAGCAAAAGTTTTTTCAAAGTGAACTACTCCTTTAACAAATTCATTACTAAATGAGAGTAAATTTCGCTTTTATGATATGCAAAACAGTTTTTGGCAAGGACAAAGATATCCTGTAAACATCACTTGGCTTGTAAATCAGTTTGTTCAACCACGGCTCTAAAGATTAAAGGATTCTATTCTTGTTACTTAGCAGATTTGAACCCAAACCACTGGATTGTTATGAGCATCTGTTATGCATAGCAGAACAGAACCAAGCAGAGCCAAAAACCACTGCAGTAACTGCCCTATCATGCTGTATGACACAGGAGGTATATCAATAATTACACTAAATTGATGTTATGGTGTTTCTCATTATGAGAGAACAGCAAGTACACAAACAGTGCACACTTCAGCTGAGAACACACGAGCTTCGCTCCACACTCAGGAACAATAAAGCTTCATCCCACTGAGAGATGCTGCTTATCTCAGAAAACAATTAGAATGGCAGGCATCAAGCAAACCGAGAAGAGACTCAGGTACACACATACACACACAAGTACACATGCATAAACATACTCAAAGGCACAATACGTTTTCCCATTCATGCAAGCCAGACAGGATCCTATCTCAGTGTAAGCTGTGGAAAGATCTAATAATGGAACAAGAAAATAATAGCAGAAGAGCATTTCAGCTATACAGGTGCAGCTATACTCGTACACATCCAAATTCAGACGACAGTTAAATTTTTTGTGGGGCTCATTTTTTTAAAATTCTTTTATTCCTATATTTATTTTGAGCACTCATAACAACCTGAAGCACTGTGTCTTCAAATCCAGAAGTTTTTCTGCGGGCAATAAAAGTTTTATAATCACTTTTGGTGCAGAACAGACATATTTAGGCATAATTGAGCATAATAAAGCTACCTTCTTCAAACAATTTCATTCTTCAAACATGAAGAAGAAGAGTGCTATTCTTTCTGCAGGTTTCATTGTTACACCATTAGTTGGCGACAAGTGACTGTTATGAACGAGTCAGTCAATCATTATTTTAACCAATTCAATCAAAAACACTGAAACAAGAACAAAATAGATACTGTGTGTGTGTCTCAGAAGAACAAAATGATTAACTCTAATGATTGATAAATGATTGATGATCTAACAATTCATTCAAACACACTGATTCATTCAGTAATGAAACAAGGGCTGCATCTGAAATCGCATACTTCCTACTACATAGTAGGCGAAAAAAACATATGTCCGAATTCACAGACCTCATAAAAGAGTAAGCAAAAAGTACCCGGATGACCTTCTTCTTCTGGCAAGTTTCGGAAGTGTGTGTACTATGGACACTTCCAGATTACATTCATACTACACACATTCATACTATATAGAACATTTTTTTTTTTTTTTCGGTCATAAAGCAATTATTTGAAATAAGTACCTGCTCAAGAGAGTATGCGATTTTGGATGCAGCCAAGCTTTTATGGGTGAGTCATTGAATCATTCACTTAATCATCTTGTTCATAAACAGTATTTCAATCCTCAGAAATGCACAATTGTCAATCTAATTTATTCAAATGATTCATTCAAACGTACTGTGACATTCAGGAATGAAAGATATTTCTGTGGGCGAGTCATTGAATCCAGTGGTGGAATGTAACGAAGTACAAATACTTTGTTACTTTACTTAAGTACATTTTTCACGTATCTTTACTTTACTTAAGTAGAATAAATAGTGCATACTTTTTACTTTTACTTCGTTACATTTTGCAGCAATTTTTATACTTTCTACTCCACTACATTTCTACAACTTCTGTTACTTTTTCATTACATTTTCTGATCAGTTTTTCCCCTGCCAAAACGTAATCTGACCATCTGTTCATTGCACGTTTGTCTCACCAGTGACGCTTGGTTGTCATAGATACAGTATATTGACCCGGTCACACTAAATGCGTCTCGCACGCAGTGTGTTTATCGTGCAATTTATACGTGAAAATTTGTTTTTATGTGCATAGGAAATGCACCGTGTGTAATATCCGTTTGGTTAGGATTATGGCAAGCCAAGAGGTTCAGAATTACACCATAAATTAATCGCGTTTACTGCCAAACATAGTTATTAGCAAGGATAAGCATGATGTGCATATTGCCTAATTGCAAGCTTGTTTCAGAAATGGTGACAACAATTTTTTTTCATAATGATTGAACATCATTAGGAGTATTAGGTGGAACGAGTTAGAATTAAATGTTTTATTAATCATTAAAAAAAATAGACATTAAGAGAATAAATTGTTATGCAAGTACTTTTACTTTTAATACTTAAAGTACATTTAAAATCAGGTACTTTTTACTTTTTACTTAAGTATGGTTGTCATTGTGTTACTTCTACTTTTACTAAAGTAAATATTTATCTGTTTATTTGTACTTTTACTTAAGTACTGAGATTCAGTACTTCCTCCACCACTGATTGAATCATTAACTCAACCAATTGGTTCTAAAACACTGATTCAAGCCAAAACAAAACAACAACTGTTTGTTCCTTAGGAATGCACAACAGTTGATTCAGTTTTGTTTGGAACTTTTTTCACTAGAAAAGCAAAAGTAGTCAAAGGAATGGTAGTTTTGTCTAAAATGCAATTGACGTGATATTAACTTCTTGTTTATTGAACTGTTGTATAAAAGCAAAATTACGTTGTGAATTGATTTTAAACAACACCCTCGTGAATATAACGTCAGCAATCTTGCTAGTGTGATATTGCTCAATTAAACCAAAAATATTCACCAATAGACTGAAGTGCCTTAAATGTCATTATAAGCTTTTTTGAAAGTTGAATAAAAAAAATAAAAAAAGACTGAAGTGCCAGTCAACTATTTATGTACTTATTGCAAAAGGTAATTCCCAAGCATATCACTGAACATGAGTTTCAAAGGCTTCTCATATTTCTTTCTCCGTCAGCAATTTCTTGCATTGTTTACAGTGTTGAAAAGAATATGGATTGCACTATTTGCTGATGGCTGTGGGAAGAACCTTAGCACTGACTCCATCAAGCCACTGAAAGATTCGTCAGTTTCCTCATCATACTCAGCCACAACAAACAATCATCTATCTGTATAGCTCACCACTCAACTTAAAGACAAACTATATACATGCAATGTAATGTCTAAGTAGCTTTTAATTATCAAACTACAGTAATAACGCTGAATTAATTTGGGGATCAATGAACACGTTCCATGATGGCATGATATCATAACCGAAATGTGAAACTTTCTTAATATAGTTTTAAACAAAATTAAATAAAGAGTACTTCATTCTCAAAATCAAATACAAATAACATACAGAGGAGATGCACACACATTATAAATGGAGCTGTTTCTTGTTGTGTAAATGTTTCTCCTGTTTCATGCAAATTTTCACACCTCAGGCATGAGCCAACCTGGCCATACTGGTTGTGCCCTTGTGTTGGGCCCTTGGCCAGCATTAACAGATGGCTGAATGGGTGTCAAAGCTGCTGGAACCCTATTCAATGAGATGTGAATGTGATTGTGTCCATTTGTGAGGGCGTTGTAAGACAAACGAGCTGTTTACCAGATGAAATTATGAACATTACAAGTTTTGTGTGATCTTTTCAAGTGATACGCATGTGTAAAAACACAGAACTATAGACAAGAGTTTGGAATTCGTTTCATCGCTTTTCTGTCTCCGAAACATCACACACCTGTTATTTGGTAAGTTTCGTTAGATTTTGAGGAAATATAGAGCTGAGTATCATCAGCATAACAGTGAAAGTTGAACATGGAATTAGCTTTCACTGTTATGCCGTGAAACTATTATTCACTGTTCAAAATCTAACGAAACTTACCAATTCACAAAATTAACAGAATGCATAGCTGATATAAAAAAAATGGATGACTAGTAATTGTCTTCTACTATATTCTAAAAAGAAAAACAGAGATTCTGATTATTGGACAAAAACGTCCATACATAACAGCCTAGAATACTGTCTAACACTTGATGGCTGCTCTGATAAATCTTCGTCGTCGGTTAGGAACCTGGGTGTGCTCTTTGATACCAATCTCTCATTTGAAAGTCACGCGTCTAGTATCTGTAACATCGCATTTTTCCATTTTAAAAATATATCTAAATTATGACTCTCATTGACAAATGCGGAGCAATTAGTTCATGCATTCATGACATCAAGTCTAGATTATTGTAATGCTCTACTGGGTGGTTGCCCTGCACGCTTAATAAACAAACTTCAGTTAGTACCAGGACCAGGAAGTATGACCATATTAGCCCGATTCTGTCAACCCTGCATTGGCTGCCTATTAAATATCGTATACATTTAAAAACATTATTGATTACTTACAAAGCACCAAGTGGTTTACCTCCACAGTACTTGAGCGAGCTCTTATCACATTATAGTTCTTCACGTCTATTGTGATCTCAAAACTCCAGCCAGTTGATAATACGTAGAAAACAAAATCGACTGGTCAGCTCTACCAAACTTGGATGTTTTTCCACTAAGAAACGAACATTGTTATTATGTTTTGATTGATACTGTTAAGCTGCTTTGATGCAATCTATATCGTGAAAAGCGCTATTAGAAATAGACTTGACTTGACTCGACTTATTTGTCACACTTCATATATGGGTGCATGCAGACTGGAGATGTGCAGGTGTTGCAATATGCAATAGACAGGGCTCTCCACACCAATCAGATCTGACCAGGGGTGAAGCATCTCCATAAAGCTTCACAAGAGCACACTCAATTGCTCATTTCCGACAGCTGGAGCAATTCTCGCCCCTCCAAAAAAGAAACTATGGAAAGTGGTTGAAAATGAAAGTCACTATGAAACAACATTATATTGCTACTAATAGCATACATAAAACATAACAAAACTAAAGTTAATAGAGAATACATGCGGATCCTTAAAGCCTTTCAAATCAAAAGAACATCTTCAGGGAACAGGCTATGCAGTCGCATATGATGCATCTAGCTTTCGAGAATTACTTTAATTCCACATATCAGCATAAATGTGTTCTGCTGATAATGTTTTGGAGCTAAAATGAAATGCATTTGTAGATGAATAGATCTGACGTAATTATACACAAAGCCATTTTTATATCTCTAACATAATTGAGGCACAGTAGTAAGACTTTTGTGCTTGATGCAGCCCCATAAGAGATTGTTTGTATATAAAACTTGAGAGTATGACAAATTTGCCAAAAAAAAGAGATTTTATTTCCACATATTTGGAATATTTATCTACATTTGCCAGAATTTTTTTCCCCACTTTATTTCCTTTTTACAGTTTCAATATCTGCCAGTGCAAAATGTTAATATTCAACAAATTCAGTTTGCAAACCCAAAAAATGGGTTTCATTCACGAAGCAACGGCAAAAATATTTAAAAGGGAATTTGTGTTCCCTATTATTCGCTCATGTTCAACGTTACGTCAACGTGACTAGGTAATTGGGATCACCTATCATCTCTGAGTGTCTACAGAACAAGCCAATGCCACGCCCCACAACACGGGTATAAAGAGGAAACGGGCACACGCACCTTCGTCTTTCACTTTGCCACTGCCACCTTGGCTTTTGGCTTGCTTAGTTGGGGACATTTAATATTCATCAATATTATTGATCTGCCTTACTCAAGGTTGAGATTCACGCAATGTTCTTCTAGAAACAAACTTGTTGTATTATTTTCATGTTATCACTGTGAAGCTGCTTTGATGCAATCTGTATTGTAAAAAGCGCTATATATATATAGAGGTGACTTGACTTTCACAAACATTGTGCATTCTTAAGGAATAATAGTTGTTTTGTTCTGGCGTGAATCAGTGTTTTAGAACAAATTGGTTGAGTTAATGATTCAATGACTCGCCCCAAAAAAATATACAGTATTTAATTCCTGAAATGTCAGGCGATGTCCACCTTGGTGTTCCAGGAGAGACCCCTCTGGCTCAACCTGGCGAATATAAGGGACATCGATAAATATCGGCTTCTGGATGCCTGGATCGGCTCCTCCATATCTTCAGGAGATGGTGAAAGTGCCGTTCCTTCCCCTAGTTGAGGGCCGGGCGGAGAATCTTTTGTTTCCTTTTCTCCTTGTTCCGAATAAGAAATTTTCAATAAAAGAGCAGTTTCTGAAACAGGTCCCAAGAGGGCGCGCTTGGCGGTCGATGCGATGCCACACTTAGGCCCCTCTTGTATCACCAGTGAGCAGCAGTGGCTGTGGTCCGGACACACTCACTTGCTCTGCCCCTCGACGAAAGCAGGTATGTGTTCCACACTCTCAGAGCTCACTTTGGGCCGCTATGACGTCCGAGTCGGGTCCTTACATTCCACCGCGCTGCCCCACCCCGGGTACGTCTGTCGCGCCGTTGGTCCCGCTTGCACGGTGTCTGGGAGCCTGGCTAATGCTTACCAGCCCGTCTCGCTGGCTCATTCATACCATCAGACTCGGCTATGCGATTTCCCCCCTCCAGCCTTCAGAGGCATCCAGTTCATCCATGTAGTGGTGGACAATGCCCCTGTTCTCCGGGCTGAGATTGCAGTCCTACTGGTGAAGGACGTGATTAAGCCGTTCCCTCCAGCCAATATGAAGACCGGCTTTTACAGCTCGTACTTCATTGTATCCAAGACAATGGAACTGCGTGTCCTCAAGATGCTGATCAAGATGCTGACGCAGAAGCGCATTTTCAAGTGGTCCCCAAGATTGGTTTGCAGAGATCGACCTGAAGGACGCGTACTTTCATGTCTCTAATCTCCCTCGACAAAAAACATTTGTTCGCTTTGTGTTCGAGGGGCGGAAATATCAGTTCAAAGTCTTAGCCTTCGGACTGGCCCTGTCGCTCCGTGTCTTCACAAAAGTCATGGAGGTGGCCATTGCTCCCATGTGTGAACGTGGTGTTCACATTCTCAACTACCTCAGCTATGCAGAACCAGGAAGTATGACCATATTAGCCCGGTTCTGTCAACCCTGCATAGGCTGCCTATTAAAAATCATATAAATTTTAAAATATTGCTGATTACTTACAAAGCACTGAAAGGTTTAGCTCCCCAGTACTTGAACAACAGTATTTGGCGACAGTGCGGAGTAATATGAACCGGGCACAAGCCACTCTGCCATGCCCATCTCAGGACTTGATGGAGCCAGTGTTGGAGTGACCTCATATGAAGCAATCCGAGCAGCGTTACCGCAACAACAGATTCCAGATGCTGCCAGGAGCCTGTCGTCGAGGTCAAGTCACCTTTATTTATATAGCGCTTTTTACAATACAGATTTGTATCAAAGCAGCTTCACAATGACAACATGAAAATAATATAACACAGATCAATAATATTGTTGAATATTAAATGTCCCCAACTAAGCAAGCCAAAAGCCAAGGCAACAGTGGCAAGGAACCAAAACTCCATCAGGTGACCGACTGAGCATGGGTTCTCCCAAGGTTTTTTTTCTCCATTCAGAGGCCAGTTCTCAGGACAACGAAGGAACAGTGATTACAAAACAAATTGGATCGAAACAATAAGAGTTTTTGTCCATTTCCAACTGTTTGTAAGTCGAAGTAATCACGCCGGTTTGGTGACGAGATGTTGAGGATGAGTGCCGATGGCTGTCGTGTTGATTAGGCCGGCACTTAACAATGAGTCGGGATGGGTCAAGGCGCAGGTCCACCATAGAGGTTCCCTCGGGATAAACAGAGAAACTAATATTAGCGTAGACGCCATCCTTCTTATGATGTACCAAGTGCATCAGGATTTACGGGATGTGTTCCTGATTCCGGCTGATCTAAACTATGCAGCCTAATTTTGAATTTAGGAAGTCTATAGTGCGTTATGTGTATATATGCTAGGCCAAAGAGATGTGTTTTTAGTCTAGATTTGAACTGACAGTGTGTGTCTGCTTCCCGGACAATGTTAGGAAGATTGTTCCAGAGGTTTGGTGCTAAATAGGAAAAGGATCTACCACCAGCAGTCGATTTTGATATTCTAGGTATTATCAACTGGCCGGAATTCCGATATCGCAATAGACGTGGACTATAATGCTTTCGTAAATTAATTATGAAATTAATAAATAATTGTTGCTCTGTAAATTGGATTTTAACTTTTTATGTTAGAGACAGTGTATCTGTGCCTACTTTAGTTATCACCATTACTATCACCATTACATTTTAGCGTTTGTTCACATGGTAACTTAATCTATTGAAGAATAAAGGGAATGCTGATTTATTGGAATTATTGACAAGCTCAGCCTACACGTGCAACACTAACCATATCGTTTTTTGTGTAAATTTCATTTTTTCAGGGGATTGTCTAATATCCAACCATTTATTGATTTTTGTTTTATTACTATAGAGATCAAGTCTGAAGAAGACCCTTATCAGTATGGATTCACAGAATTGTACTTTTATGTGTATTTCTTTAATGAATAAAGTGAACGTTTTATAAAAAACACTCCATCATCTCAGGCCTCAATAATATCCTCATAACATTTTGCGAAAATTGATTTGATTATGTTCCTCCTCTGTTATTATGGAACATTGTGATAATGTTTTTTTGATAGCATTGTCTAATCTGTTATCTCAACAACATTCCCAAAACATCCTCAAAATGTTACAGTTAAAACGTTTAGTTTACATTTAACCTTATAGGAAAATTATTTGAAATGAGAAAACATCCTTAAAACATTCTTTAAACATTACGTTCAAATGTTTTCTCTAAAACATTAACCAAACTTGTAGGGAATGTTAGCCACAGTTCTGAGAACGTTCCCTGCAAGCTGGGGCACAAAACAATGTAAAAGAACATATGATTACTTAAGTGGGTACATGATTGTACAAGTGATTATATCTCAAGTGATTATATAAAGAGAGGTTAGGATGGACAGTATAGAAAAAGGATCCATTTGTCTGTTTCAAATAGAATGAACCTCTACATTCTTTTGAATTGTAAACCAGTCTTTTCTGTGTTTCTACGGTAACCAGAAGCCTGGTGTTAGCTGCATTTGCTGCTCTTCTGAGGCAGTGCAGAACTGCTGGGGCAGAACTCCATCTGAAATTGTGGACTATTTCTTAAATTAACAAATGGTTCTGTGTCTAATGTTTTAGGTTGCTACATTATGATTCTTCAAAATGTCTTTTCTGTTCCCAGTGTTGTGTACTCGAGACTCAGACTCGGTCTCGAGAAAATATTTTAATGGTCTCGGTCTTGTCATGGACTTGTGTGCATTTTGACTCGAAATTGACTCGTGCTCAAAGATATTAGGACTCGGACTTATTCCCGAGTCCCATTCAATATATCTCATGATTATTAGTGTGTCACAAGCTATTTAAAGAGAATTGTCACAAGCACCCAACCTTAGGTTATCCAACCTCTCTGGCAGAGAGGTTGGATAACCTAAGGTTGGGTCTGGTCTCGACTTGGACTTGACTCTCTTTGGTCTCGGTCTCGACTCAGACTCGATTCTCTTTGGTCTCGGTCTCGACTCGGACTCGACTCTCTTTGGTCTCGGTCTCGACTCGGACTCGACTCTCTTTGGTCTCCGTCTCGACTCGGACTCGACTCTCTTTGGTCTCCGTCTCGACTCGGACTCGACTCTCTTTGGTCTCGGTCTCGACTCGGACTCGACTCTCTTTGGTCTCCGTCTCAACTCGGACTCGACTCTCTTTGGTCTCGGTCTCGACTCGACTCGGACTAGACTCTCTTTGGTCTCCGTCTCGACTCGGACTCGACTCTCTTTGGTCTCCGTCTCGACTCTGACTCGACTCTCTTTGGTCTCAGCCTGACTCGGACTTGACTCTTTGGTCTCGGTCTAAACTCGGACTCGACTCTATTTGGTCTCAGTCTCGACTCGGACTCGACTCTATTTGGTCTCGGTCTCGACTCGGACTCGACCCTCTATGGTCTAGGTCTCAACTCGGATTGACGCTCTATGGTCTCGGTCTGGACTCGGACTCGACCCTCTTTGGTCTCGGTCTCGACTCGGACTCGACTCTCTTTGGTCTCAGCCTGAGTCGGACACGACTCTCTTTGGTCTCGGTCTAGACTCGGACTCGACTCTATTTGGTCTCAGTCTCGCCTCGGACTCACATCTATTTGGTCTCGGTCTCGACTTGGACTTGACCCTCTATGGTCTAGGTCTCAACTCGGATTGACGCTCTATGGTCTCGGTCTGGACTCAGACTCGACCCTCAATGGTCTCCGTCTCGACTCGGACTCGACTCTATTTGGTCTCGGTCTCGACTCGGACTCGACCCTCTATGGTTTCGACTCGGACTCGACCCTCTATGGTCTCGACTCAGACTCGACCCTCTATGGTCTAAGTCTCGACTCGGATTGACGCTCTATGGTCTCGGTCTGGACTTGGACTCGACCCTCTTTGGTCTCGGTCTCGGTTCGGACTCAACCCTCTGTGGTCTCGGTCCCGACTCTGACTCGACCCTCTGTGGTCTCGGTCTGGACTCGGACTCGACCCTCTGTGGTCTCGGTCTCGACTCTGACTCGACCCTCTATGGTCTCGGTCTCGACTCGAACTCAAGTGAGCTCAGCTGGTCTCTACAACAACACTGTTTGTTCCACAGAAGAATACAGTTTTGGAACGACTAGAGGTTAATTGACAGTATTTTCGTTTTGGTTGAACTATCCTTAAAGGATCAAGAGACAAAATGAATGTTGTTTTCCACTAAGGCATTTTGTATAAAACATATGTACTTTTTGTTCATGAAAAAAGAACAATATTTCCTACATGAGCATGTGGTGTTTTTCTGTGTATTCAAGACAGTCCCTGCTGTCATTTGATTTTCACTTTCATTTGAGTTTTTCCCTCACAAAATGAAGGATCCGTGAAAAGGGATTTACCCTCAGGCGTTGTTAGTGCAGCACTTTAAAGTAATTGCCTGAGAAAGTACAAATTTGTAAGTTTTTTTTGTGCTCTGGATCCTCATCTTCTACATGAAGTTAAATTAAACATATGATATCTTCCTCAGAGGGTCGTCTGTCTGGTTCCACAAGATGTGGAAACTCAAACTTGCTTTAATCTCACATTGAGATGCTGAGTGTATACTAAAATGGTGGACATGTCTGTGTTTGCAACCACAAGGCATATCTTCACATTAACTAGAAAAAGATATATAAAAAAACCAGACTGCAAACTTTCAGAAAAAGTGACTTGCCCGCACCTGTTCCATAGTACATTTGATTAATTGCTTATATTTACTGTATGTGTAAAGGGGATATGCAGCCTAAGTCTGTATGGATTTACATTAATGAATTTTCTTTTATATTTAGATCATCTTTGTATTTCCATTGTCAAAGTTGACAGTGATGTTAGCATGCTGTTTGAATGATGCAATTGTATGAAATCAGTCCAAGATTTTGAACAGTTTCTCATTTGTACACTGTAAAAAATGAATCATGGGTCTTTTAATTTTCATTAAAAAATAAAGGTGATAATTAAAAATATTATGTATATTTTATTAAGAAAATTGAGGTTCAGTCTTGTATAGAAAATATTGAGAACATTTCACTAATAAAACCAAGAGATACGTTTACCAATTTTTTTTGACACACTTTTGAGACTTGAACTGAGGAACCAATTAAGCTGATAAAATTAAGGAAAAAGGGCAACCAATTTACTTAAAGAGAATTAGCTCAATTATGCGGTTTTATTTAGAGACACCATTATTAGTTCCCAGCATGCTTTGCACATGGCTTATAATGGAGAGGAACTATTGAAATTAAGTGTTATTATGTGTTTTTGACTAAAGGGAAACATCTGTTAATGTTTAATGTTCAGTTATGTTTGACATTTGAAAGAGTTTCTATTATGTTGAAGTTTTGATGGTTACCATTGTGCAGAAGAGTAGGGCTTATTAAGGTTGTGAATAACAGCATGTATTGGTATTTTGAGGCATGTGGCTTTTGTTGTTGATCAAAAACTTTGTTATGAAAGTCAAATAGGTTATTTCCATTCACTCTAAATCACACATTTTTGAGCGTCAACTTAAAATGAAAAAATAAACATATTTAACTAAAAATGTTAAAATTATTGTATCATAGACTGATGGGGTTTTACATGATTTATTCAGGTTGATTCCATTAAAAAAGCCTTAACTACCTTAACTAAATATTATTATGTATTAGTATTATGTATGTATGTGTAATATTGTTAACATAATTTTTTTAATTAAATAGCAGTAACATTTTTTCCAGTGTAGTATCCAGATCACCCAAAACATCGGTTTGGAGCATTTTGATTATATTACGATTTCAATCTGAATATTGATCCAAAGGCAGTTTGGAACCCAACATATTGTAGCTCTTCACCTGATAATGTGTTGCATAAATATAAACCATTTTAAATAAAAAATATTAGATGGTTTATGACACAAAATGGCCCAAAGTTGGGTTAATGGCCTAATCAAAATGTCCAATCTGTTAATTTATACAAAAATACATTATGCAATTGAATATTATCTTATTATTAAAAATATTATAAGATTTTTTTGAATATTATCTTATTATCTTTTCTTATAATTTTTTATTAAAATACATTTTGATATTTTTGGGTACTTATTAATAGTCATGTGCTTCCATGCAGATCCAAATGTGCAAAGCCAGGATACCAAAAAGTTTCAGTTTTAGTAAGACACTTTCTAATATACATTTTTTATTGTTGACGTCAAAGGGATATACTGTACTGTACAGTAGTTCCAATCAAACTCTGCAGTATTTATCTGTTATTCAACGCTAGCCAAGTTAGGATACAGATACCAACATGGACAGCTTTTGTGACATCCTCTCATCCTATGCACAATAATAGACAAGAATAAAGCAAATATGACCAATCTACATAATCTGGCAAGAAGTACAAACTAATGAAACTAATATTAATTTACAAGTGCCCGTTATCGACAAGATAAAGTTATAACAATTATGAATGGGTAATGGGCAACACTTTAGAGTACTGTTCCATCATTAATGAATAACAACACAATAACAAATTAATAACGCAGTATTAACATTCTAGTAACTCTGATTAACAAATTAATAAAAAATAGCGCTCAGTTGAATGAGGTTGTTCACTATTAGTTTTACGATGCAGAGCAGGAAGCAAGAGCAGCAGTGTTTTTACATTTACGTTTTTTTTATTTATTAAATATTTACTTACATAGTACAACAGTGAAAGGTTTTAAAAACCACAAACAAGAGCCAGAGGTTCAAGGATTGATACATATTACATTACATTGGAATTTAACGAGAAAGACAAAAAAAATATAAATAAATAAAATAATAATAACTTAAACAGAAAATAATATTATGTATATATATATACAGTATATATATACACACACACATACATACAGTTTTTACATTTACGTTACATTTACATTTATTTATTTAGCTGACGCTTTTATCCAAAGCCACTTGCAATTGCTACAGTATATATGTCAGAGGTCGCACGCCTCTGGAGCAACTAGGGGTTAAGTCTCTTGCTCATGGACACATGATGTCTCACAGTGGATTCGAAGCCGAGTCTCTCACACCAAAGGCATGTGTCTTATCCACTGCACCATCACCACACCACTTTTTATTAAATAAACTACAACTTTAACACAAGACACAAAACCCACACCGTGACAATTAGCTAATCAACTATTATTTTTCATACCTCCCAGATAACTACTAAGAACTAGAGGTTCATTATTATATTATATGAATAATGTAAAATATATTAAAAGTGAAGACCATGGTAACCCAATAGAATGACCTATAAGTGTTAAAGTACTTCCTTCTAAAGGAATTACTAATTATTTGGAACAGTATTCTAAAGTGAAAAGCATAACAACTCTAGTAATGACAAAAATCGTTGTTAGCTTTTGATTTTTTTTGTAAGGTTTTGGATAATTCATGTTGTAACACTTGACTCATTACTATTTAAAAAGCTTACAAAAACCTCAAAAAACCTTACAATGACTTCAGCCATTACTAGAGAGAGTTCACTTTAAAATGTAGTAATTCCTGTGAAAGAATTTGGTAATAATTGAGTCATATAGTGGGTTACCATGATCTTTATTTCAGGGTTAATTATATATTATGCATTGTTCAAATTAATTATGAACCTAATTGTTATCATAGCAACATTGCACAAAGAAAAAAACTGTTTAAAAGCCATCACATGGAGCATGTATGCTAGTTCGTCCTGAAACAAAATAGTAGTTGTGAACTACCTCATTCAATTGAGGTATTTCTACTAAATTATTACTTTCTAATTTGATAATCAGAGTTTCTTGTTAGTTATTAGTAGTTACTATAATGTTAATATTGCATTACTCATTTGTTCCTGTGTAGTTATTCATTATTGACGGAACAGTATTCTAAAGTGTTACCATGAATTGCAAGCTTGTCGATGTGTCAGTCATGCACCTAAAATTTGGACTGAATTAATCTGAATTTTGATGGTGGATCACTGCTGTGACATAATGTGATGAGGGGACAACAGGATTCCAATATCACAGACAAATTAGCAAGATTCAATGACAGCACATAGGAGGAATAACCAAACTGAACACGAGGAGCTCTGAGCTGCATGCATGTAAACAATCCAGGTCCCTCTGCCCTTGGGCTGGTGAACGCAATGTATCCCTGTCTCTCTTTATAATGTCATTTGCAACAAGGTATTTCTTTAGATACTTGGGGTGCAAAAAAAACGAAGCTATTTATCAGTAAATCGAGAATTGTTCTGGATCCAGCCCATTTTACTGTGTTGCTCCAGGTTAAAATTTAATCTTCAATAAGCACAGCAGAATTTTTTTGGCAGATATATGGAGAATGCGAAAGCAACACATGGAAGCAACTGAGCGTTGTTGTGCACTCTTTATGTACGTATCCCCCCAGAGACCACAGCCCAGATTCATTAGACCACTGAGATGTTCCAGTGCTCAGCACATCCTTAGGAACATCTGTATTTTCATGTTACATAAGTCAGTGTGCAGAACCGTGTTTTTCACTTTGATCTGTTTAGCTGTCAAGGGAGAAAAAGAAAATATACAAGATAAGCAAGTAGCAAAATATAATAGAGTAGGATAAGCTCAGAAATCATTGCTTGACACCAATAGAAAAATCCAAAATTGTCACTGCAGCGCTAAACAGTCGATTACAGGAACGATTCGAGCTGACATGTGCCAGATAACTTTACTGATCATTATACACATTCAGTGCAGATATAACACTTCTTCCATCACAGCGCATTTAAGTCAAGTGAAAAATTTACTATTTAAGACTAAAATATAATTGGTCCTAAATCCCACAGACAGCATTCAAAATCAGTCCAATTTGTATTACAATATGGGGGACGGTTTATACAAAATACATAAGAAGAGGAGAGGGCTTCAATTTGTGTAAATGCTCTTAGGGTTTACATTTTTTTTAAAATACTTTTATGCCTAATACAGATATGTGGTCTTGACTTTTGTTTCATTAAAGGGGTCATGAACTGGCTTTTTAAATTTTATTATATTGTTGTCTGAGGTCAACTTATGACGTTCGCTTGGTTTTTGCATTCAAAAACATCAAAATGAATAAGTAATAGGCTATTTTCTTCCCTAGTTTTGAGCCTAGCTGAAAAACGCTCGTTTTTATGGGCGTCTCGCACTGAAGACTTGGAAGTAAACGCCCACTGCTGTGAGTGGATAACAGTTTTGCATAGTATAATGAGTTTCAACTCACCCGTCGGTGCACTTGAGGGAAATTGTTTTGAAAACGTCCAATGTTGTAAAATGTTAACCGGAATGATTCGCCCGTATGTGTTGCACAATCCGTGTGTTGCACAATCCTGTCAGATCCAATATAGACGGCACAGCACCGTTCTTTACTCTTAATCGGTCTGCAAATCTTGTTTACAAAACAATCCTCAGTGAAATGAAGCGAACAGACGGACGATGTTTTACCTTATCAGCTGGAACGTCATTAATAATAAAGTTTATCCATGCAGTCCTATTGGAATCCTGAGGAAGCTTATGCAGCGACTGTCTTCTTCCACAACCAGGCACTGCACAATATTTGTATTGCTCGGTAGCTCGATCCGGTTTGTCATCACGAGGTAGGCATCTATGTTATTTAGCTATGCGTGTAATGTGCGAATCGGTGGGTGGGGCTAAACCGGCCGTGTTGAAGTAGGCGTAGATCTTCTTCTGCGGGGGTGGTGTTTTATCCTCTTTGACGTCATAGTTCCCCACTCTGAAAAACGAGTCGTTTGCTGAGCCTGGTGTCAATAAAAGCTTTTATTGGACTAACAAGGACGTTTTCAGTTCTGAAACTTACAGGATATTCTTATAATATGACCTCTTAGATGTCAAAAGCTCAAGGAAAATTTGATTTCTCAGTTCATCACCCATTTAATAGAACTGATAGTTTTTGTGTAATTTGCCTGGTCAAAATTAAAGTAAAACAGTTTTACAAAAATGGTACATTTTAACATGAGAGAAACACTGCAACATTCCCATATTTTAAAGAGATAGTTTACCCAAAAACATTATTTACTCATCTTCATGCCGTTTCATACCTGTGAGACTTTCATTCATCTTCAGAACACAAATGAATATCTTTTTGATGAAATCTGAGAAATTTCTGTTCTTCCATTGACAACTACCAGTTTGATGCTTCAAATGTTCACAAAGAGATCTAATCCATAAAAATTGAGCGAGGAGACACGATGGCTTTATATGATGAACAGATTGAATTTAGGCTTTTATTCACATATAAACATTCATCAGCTCACACATCAGTGGTGAACAGACGTGCGAGCACACCAATGAGGTTCATTCTCGTGTTACGCAGTTCTGCTGATCAGTGTTTAAATATGAATAAAAGCCTAAATTAAATCTTTCCATCATGCATGTAAAGCAATTGTGTCTCTTCAGAAAATTTGGACAAAACCGCTCAATCCATATGGATTAATTTTATGATCTCTTTATGAACTTTTTGAAGTGTCAAAGGGCCAGTAGCACTGCTGTCAATGGAGGGAGATAAAGCTCTACAATTTCATCCAAAAGATCTTCATTTGCGTTCCGAAGATGAACGATAGTCTTATGGGTTTGGAATGATATGAGTCATAACATAAGTTTGTTGTTAACCTATTGACTTCACCTATTTTGGCTCCCAAAAAAGCCAAAAGTCATTTCCATATTTATAGTCTTGCGCTATGAATAAATCACAGACAGCTAATGGCCTTTGTTCGTTGTAGTAAAACATGTTTTAATGAGCTTCATTAAGTTTCCTATTTGTGGTTGCGGGAAATGCCAGGAGTAATTATTTTTCATTTGTATCACAATGTGCTTTTTTGGCTCTCTATACTTTTTCAGATTTGTTTTGCCATGCCAGAGGGCAACACACTAGCCACCTTACAAGCCTTGATCAAGAAGTAAAAACTTCAGAGATGTACAGTATGAGACGACTATTGTAAACTGCCCTCTCATATCCCGTCATCTATAATCACGTCAAATCTCGGCTAACAGTGACATATGTAAACATGAAACTTAAAAAGAAAAGAAGTGGAGCTGCACACACAAAGTACATCGCTCAACCATGAAGAGAATGATGTATTCATTTGCTGCGCCTCACGGGTCATTACTTTTAAAGTCTACATAACAGGGTGCAGTATGTGCAAAATCATTGGAATAGAAATGATCGAATTATGTCTGTATCTGCATTAAGGAGACTGACGGATTATACTGGGTGAACATGTAGGCTAGAGGAAAGAGAGGCAGTGGGAGGCAGTCTGATGGTGAGGACACACCTTTTGTACTGGCAGTAATATGGGAAGTGGTGCTGCGTATTGTTGGAAAAGAGAATGTCTCAGTGGATTGTGTGGAGCAGACAGGCCCAGGCTTTACAAGAAGCACAACTCCCCCCCTCCTCACTTCCACATTGAAAAGCTCAAATGGGGAGCTGAGAGTCTTAAAGACAGGGAGAGAGAATAGAGTACCAAAAAAAGACAGACAGAGAAGAGAGGTAGAACAAAAAAGGTAAGCTGGATGGTACTGTGGGGGGGGGATCATATTTCACAATTGTAAAACGTAATGATTACTTGCAAACAAAATTACATACCGGAGCTTTCCGGAAAAGTGAAGGGCTGATACAATGGAAAACTTTTCTAAACTTATTTAGAAAATGCAAAAAAAAAAAAAAAAAAAAAGAAGCACTTTCTGGCTTTAGGACAGAGGTCTCAAACTCGCAGCCCGCGGGATGATATTTTGTGGCCCCATACTTGATATTAAAGTTTAATGTTAGTGCGGCCCGCCGTTGCGTTTGCCGCGTTTTTTTTTTTTTTTTTATTATTATTATTTTTATCCCTTATGGGCTACCATATATAGTCTCGTGACAGCTTACCGTGGGTTTGTTGTCAATAGTTGTCATAGACAACCACGAAGTACAAATATACTGCGCCTGGAAAAAATGAGCGTGTCGCTTCAATTATGAGCGCGCTCGGCGCTTGATGCGCGCCTACATTTGAAACGTACTTGAGTGTGCAAAATATGTGAGCGTGATATGTGAGCAGGCGAGCTACCACCACCAAATCAGCCCACAGCTACTGATAGCTCGCGAGCGACGTGTTGGATACCCCTGCTCTAAAACAATGTAAGAATAATCATTTTGAGCTTGTAATATGTGTTGTGTCTGAACGCGTTCAATGAACGATAGTTAATGAACTCGTTCATATTTTGGGCGAACGTGAACTGAACGTAGCCTACTGTATTACTGCCTGATAAACGTTACAGTGAACTCGTTCATTCTAGTGTTTGTGAACCGAGGAGCGAGGAGGCGTCGTAAGATCATTTAAAAGGCTTTTCGGTGAGGATGGGAAAATCTTGTCTGTGCAAACTTTGCCCGTCGATAAAATTATTGTTATCTGTGGTTGTACCTATATGGGTTGTGGCAATAATAATAGCCTAATAATAAAAAAGAAGCTTGCAGCAACATATGGAAAAAAAAGAACTAGTTCATTTTTGAAATATGAACTGAACTAGTTCATTTTAAAATTTGTGAATTGAACTTTGAACTAGTTCATGTAATGGTTGATAAGAAGGTTTGCTTTGATATGTGCAAAGTCAGTAATTTGCCTGAGACACTGTACATGTGTAGAAAGAATTATTTGTATTTCAAAAGCAGTAATTGTTTTTCTAAGTATAATAAAAGGAAATGTGCCTTTTGGGAAAAAAAAATATAATAGTGTTGTATAAAGAAAATAAAAAGCAAATATGACTATCATCACAACAAAGATGTTGTGTATAAGAAAAAGACACAGAAAGTTTGTAAAACTGTCAACTGTCAGAAGGACAGCTCATGAAGAACCAATCATGTACAGAAAGGAATGTTCAAATTCAGAGGAACAGTTCAGAAGAAACGTTAATAATAAAGATTGAGAAGATTGGATCAGTTGTGCTCCATTTTTGGAATACTTAAATACATTTTTTTTTATTTTTGGAATACTTGGAATAATTTTTAAGAATCCAGAGTTTTGAGAAGATCAGAGAAACTAAAAAATTCGACCCAAAAAAACAACAACAGTGGTACCCCTTTCGTTTTTTTTTTCGGGTCAAAATTTTGAGTTTCGATATCTCAGCTCTGGAAGGGTCTAGAGCCTCCATTTTTGCACTCAGGTCTAAGTCTCATGGACCTCTATCAGAATCCAGAGTTTTGAGAAGATCAGAGAAACTAAAAATTTCGACCCAAAAAAAAAAAACGACAGTGGCACCCCTTTCGTTTTTTTTTTCGGGTCAAAATTTTGAGTTTCGATATCTCAGCTCTGGAGGGGTCTAGAGCCTCCATTTTTGCACTCAGGTCTAAGTCTCATGGACCTCTATCAGAATCCAGAGTTTTGAGAAGATCAGAGAAACTAAAAATTTTGACCCAAAAGAAAACGACAGTGGTACCCATTTCGTTTTTTTTTTTTTCGGGTCGAAATTTTGAGTTTCGATATCTCAGCTCTGGAAGGGTCTAGAGCCTCCATTTTTGCACTCAGGTCTAAGTCTCATGGACCTCTATCAGAATCCAGAGTTTTGAGAAGATCAGAGAAACTAAAAATTTCGACCCGAAAAAAAAAACGACAGTGGTACCCCTTTCGGTTTTTTTTCGGGTCAAAATTTTGAGTTTCGATATCTCCGCTCTGGAAGGGTCTAGAGCCTCCATTTTTGCACTCAGGTCTAAGCCTCATGGCCCTCTACCAGAATCCTGAGTTTTGAGAAGATCAGAGAAACTAAAAATTTCGACCCAAAAAAAAAAACGACAGTGGTGCCCCTTTCATTTTTTTTTCGGGTCGAAATTTTGAGTTTCGATATCTCAGCTCTGGAAGGGTCAAGAGCCTCCATTTTTGCACTCAGGTCTAAGCCTCATGGCCCTCTATCAGAATCCAGAGTTTTGAGAAGATCAGAGAAACAAAAAATTTCGACCCAAAAAAAAAAAACGACAGTGGTACCCCTTTTGTTTTTTTTCCGGATCAAAATTTTGATTTTCGATATCTCAGCTCTGGAAGGGTCTAGAGCCTCCATTTTTGCTCTCAGGTCTACATTTCATGGACCTCTATCAGAATCCAGAGTTTTGAGAAGATCAGAGAAACTAAAATTTTCGACCCAAAAAAAAACGACAGTGGTACCCCTTTTGGTTTTTTTTCGGGTCGAGATTTTGAGTTTCGATATCTCAGCTCTGGAAGGGTCTAGAGCCTCCATTTTTGCTCTCAGGTGTAAGTCTCATGGACCTCTATCAGAATCCAGAGTTTTAAGAAGATCAGAGAAAGTAAAAATTTCGACCCCCAAAAAAAAAGGCAGTGGCACCCCTTTCGTTTTTTTTTCAGGTCAAAATTTTGAGTTTCGATATCTCAGCTCTGGAAGGGTCTAGAGCCTCCATTTTTGCACTCAGGTCTAAGTCTCATGGCCCTCTATCAGAATCCAGAGTTTTGAGAAGATCAGAGAAACTAAAAATTTCGACCCGAAAAAAAAACGACAGTGGTACCCCTTTCGTTTTTTTTTCCGGGTCAAAATTTTGAGTTTCGATATCTCAGCTCTGGAAGGGTCTAGAGCCTCCATTTTTGCACTCAGGTCTAAGTCTCATGGCCCTCTATCAGAATCCAGAGTTTTGAGAAGATCAGAGAAACTAAAAATTTCGACCCGAAAAAAAAAACGACAGTGGTACCCCTTTTGGTTTTTTTTTTCGTATCAAATTTTTGAGTTTCGATATCTCAGCTCTGGAAGGGTCTAGAGCCTCCATTTTTGCTCTCAGGTGTAAGTCTCATGGACCTCTATCAGAATCCAGAGTTTTGAGAAGATCAGAGAAACTAAAAATTTCGACCCAAAAAAAAAAAACGACAGTGGTACCCCTTTCGTTTTTTTTTCGGGTCAAAATTTTGAGTTTCGATATCTCAGCTCTGGAAGGGTCTAGAGCCTCCATTTTTGCTCTCATGTGTAAGTCTCATGGACCTCTATCAGAATCCAGAGTTTTGAGAAGATCAGAGAAACTAAAAATTTCGACCCAAAAAAAAAACGACAGTGGTACTTTCGTTTTTTTCCCTTTCGTTTTTTTCCGGGTCAAAATTTTGAGTTTCGATATCTCAGCTCTGGAAGGGTCTAGAGCCTCCATTTTTGCACTCAGGTCTAAGTCTCATGGCCCTCTATCAGAATCCAGAGTTTTGAGAAGATCAGAGAAACTAAAAATTTCGACCCAAAAAAAAAAACGACAGTGGTACCCCTTTCGTTTTTTTTTCGGGTCAAAATTTTGAGTTTCGATATCTCAGCTCTGGAAGGGTCTAGAGCCTCCATTTTTGCACTCAGGTCTAAGTCTCATGGCCCTCTATCAGAATCCAGAGTTTTGAGAAGATCAGAGAAACAAAAAATTTCGACCCGAAAAAAAAAACGACAGTGGTACCCCTTTCGTTTTTTTTTCGGGTCAAAATTTTGAGTTTCGATATCTCAGCTCTGGAAGGGTCTAGAGCCTCCATTTTTGCACTCAGGTCTAAGTCTCATGGCCCTCTATCAGAATCCAGAGTTTTGAGAAGATCAGAGAAACTAAAAATTTCGACCCAAAAAAAAAAAAACGACAGTGGTACCCCTTTCGTTTTTTTTTTTTTTTTCGGGTCAAAATTTTGAGTTTCGATATCTCAGCTCTGGAAGGGTCTAGAGCCTCCATTTTTGCACTCAGGTCTAAGTCTCATGGCCCTCTATCAGAATCCAGAGTTTTGAGAAGATCAGAGAAACTAAAAATTTCGACCCAAAAAAAAAAACGACAGTGGTACCCCTTTCGTTTTTTTTTCGGGTCAAAATTTTGAGTTTCGATATCTCAGCTCTGGAAGGGTCTAGAGCCTCCATTTTTGCACTCAGGTCTAAGTCTCATGGCCCTCTATCAGAATCCAGAGTTTTGAGAAGATCAGAGAAACTAAAAATTTCGACCCAAAAAAAAAACGACAGTGGTACCCCTTTCGTTTTTTTTTTCGGGTCAAAATTTTGAGTTTCGATATCTCAGCTCTGGAAGGGTCTAGAGCCTCCATTTTTGCACTCAGGTCTAAGTCTCATGGCCCTCTATCAGAATCCAGAGTTTTGAGAAGATCAGAGAAACTAAAAATTTCGACCCAAAAAAAAAACGACAGTGGTACCCCTTTCGTTTTTTTTTCGGGTCAAATTTTTGAGTTTCGATATCTCAGCTCTGGAAGGGTCTAGAGCCTCCATTTTTGCACTCAGGTCTAAGTCTCATGGCCCTCTATCAGAATCCAGAGTTTTGAGAAGATCAGAGAAACTAAAAATTTCGACCCAAAAAAAAAAAACGACAGTGGTACCCCTTTCGTTTTTTTTTTCGGGTCAAAATTTTGAGTTTCGATATCTCAGCTCTGGAAGGGTCTAGAGCCTCCATTTTTGCACTCAGGTCTAAGTCTCATGGCCCTCTATCAGAATCCAGAGTTTTGAGAAGATCAGAGAAACTAAAAATTTCGACCCCCAAAAAAAAACGACAGTGGTACCCCTTTCGTTTTTTTTTTCGGGTCGAAATTTTGAGTTTCGATATCTCAGCTCTGGAAGGGTCTAGAGCCTCCATTTTTGCACTCAGGTCTAAGTCTCATGGCCCTCTATCAGAATCCAGCGTTTTTAGAAGATCAGAGAAACTAAAAATTTCGACCCAAAAAAAAAACGACAGTGGTACCCCTTTCGTTTTTTTTTCGGGTCGAAATTTTGAGTTTCGATATCTCAGCTCTGGAAGGGTCTAGAGCCTCCATTTTTGCACTCAGGTCTAAGTCTCATGGCCCTCTATCAGAATCCAGAGTTTTGAGAAGATCAGAGAAACTAAAAATTTCGACCCAAAAAAAAAACGACAGTGGTACCCCTTTCGTTTTTTTTTCGGGTCAAAATTTTGAGTTTCGATATCTCAGCTCTGGAAGGGTCTAGAGCCTCCATTTTTGCACTCAGGTCTAAGTCTCATGGCCCTCTATCAGAATCCAGAGTTTTGAGAAGATCAGAGAAACTAAAAATTTCGACCCAAAAAAAAAAACGACAGTGGTACCCCTTTCGTTTTTTTTTTCGGGTCAAAATTTTGAGTTTCGATATCTCAGCTCTGGAAGGGTCTAGAGCCTCCATTTTTGCACTCAGGTCTAAGTCTCATGGCCCTCTATCAGAATCCAGCGTTTTTAGAAGATCAGAGAAACTAAAAATTTCGACCCAAAAAAAAACGACAGTGGTACCCCTTTCGTTTTTTTTTCGGGTCGAAATTTTGAGTTTCGATATCTCAGCTCTGGAAGGGTCTAGAGCCTCCATTTTTGCACTCAGGTCTAAGTCTCATGGCCCTCTATCAGAATCCAGAGTTTTGAGAAGATCAGAGAAACTAAAAATTTCGACCCAAAAAAAAAAAACGACAGTGGTACCCCTTTCGTTTTTTTTTTCGGGTCAAAATTTTGAGTTTCGATATCTCAGCTCTGGAAGGGTCTAGAGCCTCCATTTTTGCACTCAGGTCTAAGTCTCATGGCCCTCTATCAGAATCCAGAGTTTTGAGAAGATCAGAGAAACTAAAAATTTCGACCCAAAAAAAAAAACGACAGTGGTACCCCTTTCGTTTTTTTTTTCGGGTCAAAATTTTGAGTTTCGATATCTCAGCTCTGGAAGGGTCTAGAGCCTCCATTTTTGCACTCAGGTCTAAGTCTCATGGCCCTCTATCAGAATCCAGAGTTTTGAGAAGATCAGAGAAACTAAAAATTTCGACCCAAAAAAAAAACGACAGTGGTACCCCTTTTTTTTTTTTCGGGTCGAAATTTTGAGTTTCGATATCTCAGCTCTGGAAGGGTCTAGAGCCTCCATTTTTGCACTCAGGTCTAAGTCTCATGGCCCTCTATCAGAATCCAGAGTTTTGAGAAGATCAGAGAAACTAAAAATTTCGACCAAAAAAAAAAAACGACAGTGGTACCCCTTTCGTTTTTTTTTTTCGGGTCAAAATTTTGAGTTTCGATATCTCAGCTCTGGAAGGGTCTAGAGCCTCCATTTTTGCACTCAGGTCTAAGTCTCATGGCCCTCTATCAGAATCCAGAGTTTTGAGAAGATCAGAGAAACTAAAAATTTCGACCCAAAAAAAAAACGACAGTGGTACCCCTTTCGTTTTTTTTTTCGGGTCAAAATTTTGAGTTTCGATATCTCAGCTCTGGAAGGGTCTAGAGCCTCCATTTTTGCACTCAGGTCTAAGTCTCATGGCCCTCTATCAGAATCCAGAGTTTTGAGAAGATCAGAGAAACTAAAAATTTCGACCCAAAAAAAAAAACGACAGTGGTACCCCTTTCGTTTTTTTTTTCGGGTCAAAATTTTGAGTTTCGATATCTCAGCTCTGGAAGGGTCTAGAGCCTCCATTTTTGCACTCAGGTCTAAGTCTCATGGCCCTCTATCAGAATCCAGAGTTTTGAGAAGATCAGAGAAACTAAAAATTTCGACCCAAAAAAAAAACGACAGTGGTACCCCTTTCGTTTTTTTTTCGGGTCGAAATTTTGAGTTTCGATATCTCAGCTCTGGAAGGGTCTAGAGCCTCCATTTTTGCACTCAGGTCTAAGTCTCATGGCCCTCTATCAGAATCCAGAGTTTTGAGAAGATCAGAGAAACTAAAAATTTCGACCCAAAAAAAAACGACAGTGGTACCCCTTTCGTTTTTTTTTCGGGTCGAAATTTTGAGTTTCGATATCTCAGCTCTGGAAGGGTCTAGAGCCTCCATTTTTGCACTCAGGTCTAAGTCTCATGGCCCTCTATCAGAATCCAGAGTTTTGAGAAGATCAGAGAAACTAAAAATTTCGACCCAAAAAAAAAACGACAGTGGTACCCTTTCGTTTTTTTTTCGGGTCGAAATTTTGAGTTTCGATATCTCAGCTCTGGAAGGGTCTAGAGCCTCCATTTTTGCACTCAGGTCTAAGTCTCATGGCCCTCTATCAGAATCCAGAGTTTTGAGAAGATCAGAGAAACTAAAAATTTCGACCCAAAAAAAAAAACGACAGTGGTACCCCTTTCGTTTTTTTTTTCGGGTCAAAATTTTGAGTTTCGATATCTCAGCTCTGGAAGGGTCTAGAGCCTCCATTTTTGCACTCAGGTCTAAGTCTCATGGCCCTCTATCAGAATCCAGAGTTTTGAGAAGATCAGAGAAACTAAAAATTTCGACCCAAAAAAAAAAACGACAGTGGTACCCCTTTCGTTTTTTTTTTCGGGTCAAAATTTTGAGTTTCGATATCTCAGCTCTGGAAGGGTCTAGAGCCTCCATTTTTGCACTCAGGTCTAAGTCTCATGGCCCTCTATCAGAATCCAGCGTTTTTAGAAGATCAGAGAAACTAAAAATTTCGACCCAAAAAAAAAAACGACAGTGGTACCCCTTTCGTTTTTTTTTTCGGGTCGAAATTTTGAGTTTCGATATCTCAGCTCTGGAAGGGTCTAGAGCCTCCATTTTTGCTCTCAGGTGTAAGTCTCATGGACCTCTATCAGAATCCAGAGTTTTGAGAAGATCAGAGAAACTAAAAATTTCGACCCAAAAAAAAACGACAGTGGTACCCCTTTCGTTTTTTTTTTCGGGTCAAAATTTTGAGTTTCGATATCTCAGCTCTGGAAGGGTCTAGAGCCTCCATTTTTGCACTCAGGTCTAAGTCTCATGGCCCTCTATCAGAATCCAGAGTTTTGAGAAGATCAGAGAAACTAAAAATTTCGACCCAAAAAAAAAAACGACAGTGGTACCCCTTTCGTTTTTTTTTTCGGGTCGAAATTTTGAGTTTCGATATCTCAGCTCTGGAAGGGTCTAGAGCCTCCATTTTTGCACTCAGGTCTAAGTCTCATGGCCCTCTATCAGAATCCAGAGTTTTGAGAAGATCAGAGAAACTAAAAATTTCGACCCAAAAAAAAAACGACAGTGGTACCCCTTTCGTTTTTTTTTCGGGTCGAAATTTTGAGTTTCGATATCTCAGCTCTGGAAGGGTCTAGAGCCTCCATTTTTGCACTCAGGTCTAAGTCTCATGGCCCTCTATCAGAATCCAGAGTTTTGAGAAGATCAGAGAAACTAAAAATTTCGACCCAAAAAAAAAAACGACAGTGGTACCCCTTTCGTTTTTTTTTCGGGTCGAAATTTTGAGTTTCGATATCTCAGCTCTGGAAGGGTCTAGAGCCTCCATTTTTGCACTCAGGTCTAAGTCTCATGGCCCTCTATCAGAATCCAGAGTTTTGAGAAGATCAGAGAAACTAAAAATTTCGACCCGAAAAAAAAACGACAGTGGTACCCCTTTCGTTTTTTTTTTCGGGTCAAAATTTTGAGTTTCGATATCTCAGCTCTGGAAGGGTCTAGAGCCTCCATTTTTGCACTCAGGTCTAAGTCTCATGGCCCTCTATCAGAATCCAGAGTTTTTAGAAGATCAGAGAAACTAAAAATTTCGACCAAAAAAAAAACGACAGTGGTACCCCTTTCGTTTTTTTTTCGGGTCAAAATTTTGAGTTTCGATATCTCAGCTCTGGAAGGGTCTAGAGCCTCCATTTTTGCACTCAGGTCTAAGTCTCATGGCCCTCTATCAGAATCCAGAGTTTTGAGAAGATCAGAGAAACTAAAAATTTCGACCCAAAAAAAAAAACGACAGTGGTACCCCTTTCGTTTTTTTTTTCGGGTCGAAATTTTGAGTTTCGATATCTCAGCTCTGGAAGGGTCTAGAGCCTCCATTTTTGCACTCAGGTCTAAGTCTCATGGCCCTCTATCAGAATCCAGAGTTTTGAGAAGATCAGAGAAACTAAAAATTTCGACCCAAAAAAAAAAACGACAGTGGTACCCCTTTCGTTTTTTTTTCGGGTCGAAATTTTGAGTTTCGATATCTCAGCTCTGGAAGGGTCTAGAGCCTCCATTTTTGCACTCAGGTCTAAGTCTCATGGCCCTCTATCAGAATCCAGAGTTTTGAGAAGATCAGAGAAACTAAAAATTTCGACCCAAAAAAAAAAACGACAGTGGTACCCCTTTCGTTTTTTTTTTCGGGTCAAAATTTTGAGTTTCGATATCTCAGCTCTGGAAGGGTCTAGAGCCTCCATTTTTGCACTCAGGTCTAAGTCTCATGGCCCTCTATCAGAATCCAGAGTTTTGAGAAGATCAGAGAAACTAAAAATTTCGACCCAAAAAAAAAAACGACAGTGGTACCCCTTTCGTTTTTTTTTCGGGTCAAAATTTTGAGTTTCGATATCTCAGCTCTGGAAGGGTCTAGAGCCTCCATTTTTGCACTCAGGTCTAAGTCTCATGGCCCTCTATCAGAATCCAGAGTTTTGAGAAGATCAGAGAAACTAAAAATTTCGACCCAAAAAAAAAACGACAGTGGTACCCCTTTCGTTTTTTTTTCGGGTCAAAATTTTGAGTTTCGATATCTCAGCTCTGGAAGGGTCTAGAGCCTCCATTTTTGCACTCAGGTCTAAGTCTCATGGCCCTCTATCAGAATCCAGAGTTTTGAGAAGATCAGAGAAACTAAAAATTTCGACCCAAAAAAAAAAACGACAGTGGTACCCCTTTCGTTTTTTTTTCGGGTCAAAATTTTGAGTTTCGATATCTCAGCTCTGGAAGGGTCTAGAGCCTCCATTTTTGCACTCAGGTCTAAGTCTCATGGCCCTCTATCAGAATCCAGAGTTTTGAGAAGATCAGAGAAACTAAAAATTTCGACCCAAAAAAAAAACGACAGTGGTACCCCTTTCGTTTTTTTTTCGGGTCAAAATTTTGAGTTTCGATATCTCAGCTCTGGAAGGGTCTAGAGCCTCCATTTTTGCACTCAGGTCTAAGTCTCATGGCCCTCTATCAGAATCCAGAGTTTTGAGAAGATCAGAGAAACTAAAAATTTCGACCCAAAAAAAAAAACGACAGTGGTACCCCTTTCGTTTTTTTTTCGGGTCAAATTTTGAGTTTCGATATCTCAGCTCTGGAAGGGTCTAGAGCCTCCATTTTTGCACTCAGGTCTAAGTCTCATGGCCCTCTATCAGAATCCAGAGTTTTGAGAAGATCAGAGAAACTAAAAATTTCGACCCAAAAAAAAAAACGACAGTGGTACCCCTTTCGTTTTTTTTTTCGGGTCAAAATTTTGAGTTTCGATATCTCAGCTCTGGAAGGGTCTAGAGCCTCCATTTTTGCACTCAGGTCTAAGTCTCATGGCCCTCTATCAGAATCCAGAGTTTTGAGAAGATCAGAGAAACTAAAAATTTCGACCCAAAAAAAAAACGACAGTGGTACCCCTTTCGTTTTTTTTTCGGGTCAAAATTTTGAGTTTCGATATCTCAGCTCTGGAAGGGTCTAGAGCCTCCATTTTTGCACTCAGGTCTAAGTCTCATGGCCCTCTATCAGAATCCAGAGTTTTGAGAAGATCAGAGAAACTAAAAATTTCGACCCAAAAAAAAAAACGACAGTGGTACCCCTTTCGTTTTTTTTTCGGGTCAAAATTTTGAGTTTCGATATCTCAGCTCTGGAAGGGTCTAGAGCCTCCATTTTTGCACTCAGGTCTAAGTCTCATGGCCCTCTATCAGAATCCAGAGTTTTGAGAAGATCAGAGAAACTAAAAATTTCGACCCAAAAAAAAAAACGACAGTGGTACCCCTTTCGTTTTTTTTTTCGGGTCAAAATTTTGAGTTTCGATATCTCAGCTCTGGAAGGGTCTAGAGCCTCCATTTTTGCACTCAGGTCTAAGTCTCATGGCCCTCTATCAGAATCCAGAGTTTTGAGAAGATCAGAGAAACTAAAAATTTCGACCCAAAAAAAAAACGACAGTGGTACCCCTTTCGTTTTTTTTTCGGGTCAAAATTTTGAGTTTCGATATCTCAGCTCTGGAAGGGTCTAGAGCCTCCATTTTTGCACTCAGGTCTAAGTCTCATGGCCCTCTATCAGAATCCAGAGTTTTGAGAAGATCAGAGAAACTAAAAATTTCGACCCAAAAAAAAAACGACAGTGGTACCCCTTTCGTTTTTTTTTCGGGTCAAAATTTTGAGTTTCGATATCTCAGCTCTGGAAGGGTCTAGAGCCTCCATTTTTGCACTCAGGTCTAAGTCTCATGGCCCTCTATCAGAATCCAGAGTTTTGAGAAGATCAGAGAAACTAAAAATTTCGACCCCAAAAAAAAAACGACAGTGGTACCCCTTTCGTTTTTTTTTCGGGTCAAAATTTTGAGTTTCGATATCTCAGCTCTGGAAGGGTCTAGAGCCTCCATTTTTGCACTCAGGTCTAAGTCTCATGGCCCTCTATCAGAATCCAGCGTTTTGAGAAGATCAGAGAAACTAAAAATTTCGACCCCAAAAAAAGCGACAGTGGTACCCCTTTCGTTTTTTTTTCGGGTCGAAATTTTGAGTTTCGATATCTCAGCTCTGGAAGGGTCTAGAGCCTCCATTTTTGCACTCAGGTCTAAGCCTCATGGCCCTCTACCAGAATCCAGAGTTTTGAGAAGATCAGAGAAACTAAAAATTTCGACCCAAAAAAAAAACGACAGTGGTACCCCTTTCGTTTTTTTTTCGGGTCAAAATTTTGAGTTTCGATATCTCAGCTCTGGAAGGGTCTAGAGCCTCCATTTTTGCACTCAGGTCTAAGTCTCATGGCCCTCTATCAGAATCCAGAGTTTTGAGAAGATCAGAGAAACTAAAAATTTCGACCCAAAAAAAAAAACGACAGTGGTACCCCTTTCGTTTTTTTTTCGGGTCAAAATTTTGAGTTTCGATATCTCAGCTCTGGAAGGGTCTAGAGCCTCCATTTTTGCACTCAGGTCTAAGTCTCATGGCCCTCTATCAGAATCCAGAGTTTTGAGAAGATCAGAGAAACTAAAAATTTCGACCCAAAAAAAAAACGACAGTGGTACCCCTTTCGTTTTTTTTTCGGGTCGAAATTTTGAGTTTCGATATCTCAGCTCTGGAAGGGTCTAGAGCCTCCATTTTTGCACTCAGGTCTAAGTCTCATGGCCCTCTATCAGAATCCAGAGTTTTGAGAAGATCAGAGAAACTAAAAATTTCGACCCAAAAAAAAAAACGACAGTGGTACCCCTTTCGTTTTTTTTTCGGGTCAAAATTTTGAGTTTCGATATCTCAGCTCTGGAAGGGTCTAGAGCCTCCATTTTTGCACTCAGGTCTAAGTCTCATGGCCCTCTATCAGAATCCAGAGTTTTGAGAAGATCAGAGAAACTAAAAATTTCGACCCAAAAAAAAAAACGACAGTGGTACCCCTTTCGTTTTTTTTTTCGGGTCAAAATTTTGAGTTTCGATATCTCAGCTCTGGAAGGGTCTAGAGCCTCCATTTTTGCACTCAGGTCTAAGTCTCATGGCCCTCTATCAGAATCCAGAGTTTTGAGAAGATCAGAGAAACTAAAAATTTCGACCCAAAAAAAAAAACGACAGTGGTACCCCTTTCGTTTTTTTTTCGGGTCAAAATTTTGAGTTTCGATATCTCAGCTCTGGAAGGGTCTAGAGCCTCCATTTTTGCACTCAGGTCTAAGTCTCATGGCCCTCTATCAGAATCCAGAGTTTTGAGAAGATCAGAGAAACTAAAAATTTCGACCCAAAAAAAAAACGACAGTGGTACCCCTTTCGTTTTTTTTTTCGGGTCAAAATTTTGAGTTTCGATATCTCAGCTCTGGAAGGGTCTAGAGCCTCCATTTTTGCACTCAGGTCTAAGTCTCATGGCCCTCTATCAGAATCCAGAGTTTTGAGAAGATCAGAGAAACTAAAAATTTCGACCCAAAAAAAAAAACGACAGTGGTACCCCTTTCGTTTTTTTTTTCGGGTCAAATTTTGAGTTTCGATATCTCAGCTCTGGAAGGGTCTAGAGCCTCCATTTTTGCACTCAGGTCTAAGTCTCATGGCCCTCTATCAGAATCCAGAGTTTTGAGAAGATCAGAGAAACTAAAAATTTCGACCCAAAAAAAAAAACGACAGTGGTACCCCTTTCGTTTTTTTTTTCGGGTCAAAATTTTGAGTTTCGATATCTCAGCTCTGGAAGGGTCTAGAGCCTCCATTTTTGCACTCAGGTCTAAGTCTCATGGCCCTCTATCAGAATCCAGAGTTTTGAGAAGATCAGAGAAACTAAAAATTTCGACCCAAAAAAAAAACGACAGTGGTACCCCTTTCGTTTTTTTTTCGGGTCGAAATTTTGAGTTTCGATATCTCAGCTCTGGAAGGGTCTAGAGCCTCCATTTTTGCACTCAGGTCTAAGTCTCATGGCCCTCTATCAGAATCCAGAGTTTTGAGAAGATCAGAGAAACTAAAAATTTCGACCCAAAAAAAAAAACGACAGTGGTACCCCTTTCGTTTTTTTTTCGGGTCAAAATTTTGAGTTTCGATATCTCAGCTCTGGAAGGGTCTAGAGCCTCCATTTTTGCACTCAGGTCTAAGTCTCATGGCCCTCTATCAGAATCCAGAGTTTTGAGAAGATCAGAGAAACTAAAAATTTCGACCCCAAAAAAAAAACGACAGTGGTACCCCTTTCGTTTTTTTTTCGGGTCAAAATTTTGAGTTTCGATATCTCAGCTCTGGAAGGGTCTAGAGCCTCCATTTTTGCACTCAGGTCTAAGTCTCATGGCCCTCTATCAGAATCCAGAGTTTTGAGAAGATCAGAGAAACTAAAAATTTCGACCCAAAAAAAAAAACGACAGTGGTACCCCTTTCGTTTTTTTTTCGGGTCAAAATTTTGAGTTTCGATATCTCAGCTCTGGAAGGGTCTAGAGCCTCCATTTTTGCACTCAGGTCTAAGTCTCATGGCCCTCTATCAGAATCCAGAGTTTTGAGAAGATCAGAGAAACTAAAAATTTCGACCCAAAAAAAAAAACGACAGTGGTACCCCTTTCGTTTTTTTTTCGGGTCAAAATTTTGAGTTTCGATATCTCAGCTCTGGAAGGGTCTAGAGCCTCCATTTTTGCACTCAGGTCTAAGTCTCATGGCCCTCTATCAGAATCCAGAGTTTTGAGAAGATCAGAGAAACTAAAAATTTCGACCAAAAAAAAAACGACAGTGGTACCCCTTTCGTTTTTTTTTTCGGGTCAAAATTTTGAGTTTCGATATCTCAGCTCTGGAAGGGTCTAGAGCCTCCATTTTTGCACTCAGGTCTAAGTCTCATGGCCCTCTATCAGAATCCAGAGTTTTGAGAAGATCAGAGAAACTAAAAATTTCGACCCAAAAAAAAAAACGACAGTGGTACCCCTTTCGTTTTTTTTTCGGGTCAAAATTTTGAGTTTCGATATCTCAGCTCTGGAAGGGTCTAGAGCCTCCATTTTTGCACTCAGGTCTAAGTCTCATGGCCCTCTATCAGAATCCAGAGTTTTGAGAAGATCAGAGAAACTAAAAATTTCGACCCAAAAAAAAAACGACAGTGGTACCCCTTTCGTTTTTTTTTCGGGTCAAAATTTTGAGTTTCGATATCTCAGCTCTGGAAGGGTCTAGAGCCTCCATTTTTGCACTCAGGTCTAAGTCTCATGGCCCTCTATCAGAATCCAGAGTTTTGAGAAGATCAGAGAAACTAAAAATTTCGACCCAAAAAAAAAAACGACAGTGGTACCCCTTTCGTTTTTTTTTTCGGGTCAAAATTTTGAGTTTCGATATCTCAGCTCTGGAAGGGTCTAGAGCCTCCATTTTTGCACTCAGGTCTAAGTCTCATGGCCCTCTATCAGAATCCAGAGTTTTGAGAAGATCAGAGAAACTAAAAATTTCGACCCAAAAAAAAAAACGACAGTGGTACCCCTTTCGTTTTTTTTTCGGGTCAAAATTTTGAGTTTCGATATCTCAGCTCTGGAAGGGTCTAGAGCCTCCATTTTTGCACTCAGGTCTAAGTCTCATGGCCCTCTATCAGAATCCAGAGTTTTGAGAAGATCAGAGAAACTAAAAATTTCGACCCAAAAAAAAAAACGACAGTGGTACCCCTTTCGTTTTTTTTTCGGGTCAAAATTTTGAGTTTCGATATCTCAGCTCTGGAAGGGTCTAGAGCCTCCATTTTTGCACTCAGGTCTAAGTCTCATGGCCCTCTATCAGAATCCAGAGTTTTGAGAAGATCAGAGAAACTAAAAATTTCGACCCAAAAAAAAAAACGACAGTGGTACCCCTTTCGTTTTTTTTTCGGGTCAAAATTTTGAGTTTCGATATCTCAGCTCTGGAAGGGTCTAGAGCCTCCATTTTTGCACTCAGGTCTAAGTCTCATGGCCCTCTATCAGAATCCAGAGTTTTGAGAAGATCAGAGAAACTAAAAATTTCGACCCAAAAAAAAAAACGACAGTGGTACCCCTTTCGTTTTTTTTTCGGGTCAAAATTTTGAGTTTCGATATCTCAGCTCTGGAAGGGTCTAGAGCCTCCATTTTTGCACTCAGGTCTAAGTCTCATGGCCCTCTATCAGAATCCAGAGTTTTGAGAAGATCAGAGAAACTAAAAATTTCGACCCAAAAAAAAAAACGACAGTGGTACCCCTTTCGTTTTTTTTTCGGGTCAAAATTTTGAGTTTCGATATCTCAGCTCTGGAAGGGTCTAGAGCCTCCATTTTTGCACTCAGGTCTAAGTCTCATGGCCCTCTATCAGAATCCAGAGTTTTGAGAAGATCAGAGAAACTAAAAATTTCGACCCAAAAAAAAAACGACAGTGGTACCCCTTTCGTTTTTTTTTTCGGGTCAAAATTTTGAGTTTCGATATCTCAGCTCTGGAAGGGTCTAGAGCCTCCATTTTTGCACTCAGGTCTAAGTCTCATGGCCCTCTATCAGAATCCAGAGTTTTGAGAAGATCAGAGAAACTAAAAATTTCGACCAAAAAAAAAAAACGACAGTGGTACCCCTTTCGTTTTTTTTTTCGGGTCAAAATTTTGAGTTTCGATATCTCAGCTCTGGAAGGGTCTAGAGCCTCCATTTTTGCACTCAGGTCTAAGTCTCATGGCCCTCTATCAGAATCCAGAGTTTTGAGAAGATCAGAGAAACTAAAAATTTCGACCCAAAAAAAAAACGACAGTGGTACCCCTTTCGTTTTTTTTTCGGGTCAAAATTTTGAGTTTCGATATCTCAGCTCTGGAAGGGTCTAGAGCCTCCATTTTTGCACTCAGGTCTAAGTCTCATGGCCCTCTATCAGAATCCAGAGTTTTGAGAAGATCAGAGAAACTAAAAATTTCGACCCAAAAAAAAAAACGACAGTGGTACCCCTTTCGTTTTTTTTTCGGGTCAAAATTTTGAGTTTCGATATCTCAGCTCTGGAAGGGTCTAGAGCCTCCATTTTTGCACTCAGGTCTAAGTCTCATGGCCCTCTATCAGAATCCAGAGTTTTGAGAAGATCAGAGAAACTAAAAATTTCGACCCAAAAAAAAAACGACAGTGGTACCCCTTTCGTTTTTTTTTCGGGTCAAAATTTTGAGTTTCGATATCTCAGCTCTGGAAGGGTCTAGAGCCTCCATTTTTGCACTCAGGTCTAAGTCTCATGGCCCTCTATCAGAATCCAGAGTTTTGAGAAGATCAGAGAAACTAAAAATTTCGACCAAAAAAAAAAACGACAGTGGTACCCCTTTCGTTTTTTTTTCGGGTCAAAATTTTGAGTTTCGATATCTCAGCTCTGGAAGGGTCTAGAGCCTCCATTTTTGCACTCAGGTCTAAGTCTCATGGCCCTCTATCAGAATCCAGAGTTTTGAGAAGATCAGAGAAACTAAAAATTTCGACCCAAAAAAAAAAACGACAGTGGTACCCCTTTCGTTTTTTTTTTCGGGTCAAAATTTTGAGTTTCGATATCTCAGCTCTGGAAGGGTCTAGAGCCTCCATTTTTGCACTCAGGTCTAAGTCTCATGGCCCTCTATCAGAATCCAGAGTTTTGAGAAGATCAGAGAAACTAAAAATTTCGACCCAAAAAAAAAACGACAGTGGTACCCCTTTCGTTTTTTTTTCGGGTCAAAATTTTGAGTTTCGATATCTCAGCTCTGGAAGGGTCTAGAGCCTCCATTTTTGCACTCAGGTCTAAGTCTCATGGCCCTCTATCAGAATCCAGAGTTTTGAGAAGATCAGAGAAACTAAAAATTTCGACCAAAAAAAAAAACGACAGTGGTACCCCTTTCGTTTTTTTTTCGGGTCAAAATTTTGAGTTTCGATATCTCAGCTCTGGAAGGGTCTAGAGCCTCCATTTTTGCACTCAGGTCTAAGTCTCATGGCCCTCTATCAGAATCCAGAGTTTTGAGAAGATCAGAGAAACTAAAAATTTCGACCCAAAAAAAAAAACGACAGTGGTACCCCTTTCGTTTTTTTTTCGGGTCAAAATTTTGAGTTTCGATATCTCAGCTCTGGAAGGGTCTAGAGCCTCCATTTTTGCACTCAGGTCTAAGTCTCATGGCCCTCTATCAGAATCCAGAGTTTTGAGAAGATCAGAGAAACTAAAAATTTCGACCCAAAAAAAAAACGACAGTGGTACCCCTTTCGTTTTTTTTTCGGGTCAAAATTTTGAGTTTCGATATCTCAGCTCTGGAAGGGTCTAGAGCCTCCATTTTTGCACTCAGGTCTAAGTCTCATGGCCCTCTATCAGAATCCAGAGTTTTGAGAAGATCAGAGAAACTAAAAATTTCGACCCAAAAAAAAAAACGACAGTGGTACCCCTTTCGTTTTTTTTTTCGGGTCAAAATTTTGAGTTTCGATATCTCAGCTCTGGAAGGGTCTAGAGCCTCCATTTTTGCACTCAGGTCTAAGTCTCATGGCCCTCTATCAGAATCCAGAGTTTTGAGAAGATCAGAGAAACTAAAAATTTCGACCAAAAAAAAAAAACGACAGTGGTACCCCTTTCGTTTTTTTTTCGGGTCAAAATTTTGAGTTTCGATATCTCAGCTCTGGAAGGGTCTAGAGCCTCCATTTTTGCACTCAGGTCTAAGTCTCATGGCCCTCTATCAGAATCCAGAGTTTTGAGAAGATCAGAGAAACTAAAAATTTCGACCCAAAAAAAAAAACGACAGTGGTACCCCTTTCGTTTTTTTTTTCGGGTCAAAATTTTGAGTTTCGATATCTCAGCTCTGGAAGGGTCTAGAGCCTCCATTTTTGCACTCAGGTCTAAGTCTCATGGCCCTCTATCAGAATCCAGAGTTTTGAGAAGATCAGAGAAACTAAAAATTTCGACCCAAAAAAAAAAACGACAGTGGTACCCCTTTCGTTTTTTTTTCGGGTCAAAATTTTGAGTTTCGATATCTCAGCTCTGGAAGGGTCTAGAGCCTCCATTTTTGCACTCAGGTCTAAGTCTCATGGCCCTCTATCAGAATCCAGAGTTTTGAGAAGATCAGAGAAACTAAAAATTTCGACCCAAAAAAAAAAACGACAGTGGTACCCCTTTCGTTTTTTTTTCGGGTCAAAATTTTGAGTTTCGATATCTCAGCTCTGGAAGGGTCTAGAGCCTCCATTTTTGCACTCAGGTCTAAGTCTCATGGCCCTCTATCAGAATCCAGAGTTTTGAGAAGATCAGAGAAACTAAAAATTTCGACCCAAAAAAAAAAACGACAGTGGTACCCCTTTCGTTTTTTTTTCGGGTCAAAATTTTGAGTTTCGATATCTCAGCTCTGGAAGGGTCTAGAGCCTCCATTTTTGCACTCAGGTCTAAGTCTCATGGCCCTCTATCAGAATCCAGAGTTTTGAGAAGATCAGAGAAACTAAAAATTTCGACCCAAAAAAAAAACGACAGTGGTACCCCTTTCGTTTTTTTTTCGGGTCAAAATTTTGAGTTTCGATATCTCAGCTCTGGAAGGGTCTAGAGCCTCCATTTTTGCACTCAGGTCTAAGTCTCATGGCCCTCTATCAGAATCCAGAGTTTTGAGAAGATCAGAGAAACTAAAAATTTCGACCCAAAAAAAAAACGACAGTGGTACCCCTTTCGTTTTTTTTTCGGGTCAAAATTTTGAGTTTCGATATCTCAGCTCTGGAAGGGTCTAGAGCCTCCATTTTTGCACTCAGGTCTAAGTCTCATGGCCCTCTATCAGAATCCAGAGTTTTGAGAAGATCAGAGAAACTAAAAATTTCGACCCAAAAAAAAAAACGACAGTGGTACCCCTTTCGTTTTTTTTTCGGGTCAAAATTTTGAGTTTCGATATCTCAGCTCTGGAAGGGTCTAGAGCCTCCATTTTTGCACTCAGGTCTAAGTCTCATGGCCCTCTATCAGAATCCAGAGTTTTGAGAAGATCAGAGAAACTAAAAATTTCGACCCAAAAAAAAAACGACAGTGGTACCCCTTTTTTTTTTTTTCGGGTCAAAATTTTGAGTTTCGATATCTCAGCTCTGGAAGGGTCTAGAGCCTCCATTTTTGCACTCAGGTCTAAGTCTCATGGCCCTCTATCAGAATCCAGAGTTTTGAGAAGATCAGAGAAACTAAAAATTTCGACCCAAAAAAAAAAACGACAGTGGTACCCCTTTCGTTTTTTTTTCGGGTCAAAATTTTGAGTTTCGATATCTCAGCTCTGGAAGGGTCTAGAGCCTCCATTTTTGCACTCAGGTCTAAGTCTCATGGCCCTCTATCAGAATCCAGAGTTTTGAGAAGATCAGAGAAACTAAAAATTTCGACCCAAAAAAAAAACGACAGTGGTACCCCTTTCGTTTTTTTTTCGGGTCAAAATTTTGAGTTTCGATATCTCAGCTCTGGAAGGGTCTAGAGCCTCCATTTTTGCACTCAGGTCTAAGTCTCATGGCCCTCTATCAGAATCCAGAGTTTTGAGAAGATCAGAGAAACTAAAAATTTCGACCCAAAAAAAAAAACGACAGTGGTACCCCTTTCGTTTTTTTTTCGGGTCAAAATTTTGAGTTTCGATATCTCAGCTCTGGAAGGGTCTAGAGCCTCCATTTTTGCACTCAGGTCTAAGTCTCATGGCCCTCTATCAGAATCCAGAGTTTTGAGAAGATCAGAGAAACTAAAAATTTCGACCCAAAAAAAAAAACGACAGTGGTACCCCTTTCGTTTTTTTTTCGGGTCAAAATTTTGAGTTTCGATATCTCAGCTCTGGAAGGGTCTAGAGCCTCCATTTTTGCACTCAGGTCTAAGTCTCATGGCCCTCTATCAGAATCCAGAGTTTTGAGAAGATCAGAGAAACTAAAAATTTCGACCCAAAAAAAAAACGACAGTGGTACCCCTTTCGTTTTTTTTTTCGGGTCAAAATTTTGAGTTTCGATATCTCAGCTCTGGAAGGGTCTAGAGCCTCCATTTTTGCACTCAGGTCTAAGTCTCATGGCCCTCTATCAGAATCCAGAGTTTTGAGAAGATCAGAGAAACTAAAAATTTCGACCCAAAAAAAAAAACGACAGTGGTACCCCTTTCGTTTTTTTTTCGGGTCAAAATTTTGAGTTTCGATATCTCAGCTCTGGAAGGGTCTAGAGCCTCCATTTTTGCACTCAGGTCTAAGTCTCATGGCCCTCTATCAGAATCCAGAGTTTTGAGAAGATCAGAGAAACTAAAAATTTCGACCCAAAAAAAAAACGACAGTGGTACCCCTTTCGTTTTTTTTTCGGGTCAAAATTTTGAGTTTCGATATCTCAGCTCTGGAAGGGTCTAGAGCCTCCATTTTTGCACTCAGGTCTAAGTCTCATGGCCCTCTATCAGAATCCAGAGTTTTGAGAAGATCAGAGAAACTAAAAATTTCGACCCAAAAAAAAAAACGACAGTGGTACCCCTTTCGTTTTTTTTTTCGGGTCAAAATTTTGAGTTTCGATATCTCAGCTCTGGAAGGGTCTAGAGCCTCCATTTTTGCACTCAGGTCTAAGTCTCATGGCCCTCTATCAGAATCCAGAGTTTTGAGAAGATCAGAGAAACTAAAAATTTCGACCCAAAAAAAAAACGACAGTGGTACCCCTTTCGTTTTTTTTTCGGGTCAAAATTTTGAGTTTCGATATCTCAGCTCTGGAAGGGTCTAGAGCCTCCATTTTTGCACTCAGGTCTAAGTCTCATGGCCCTCTATCAGAATCCAGAGTTTTGAGAAGATCAGAGAAACTAAAAATTTCGACCCGAAAAAAAAACGACAGTGGTACCCCTTTCGTTTTTTTTTTCGGGTCAAAATTTTGAGTTTCGATATCTCAGCTCTGGAAGGGTCTAGAGCCTCCATTTTTGCACTCAGGTCTAAGTCTCATGGCCCTCTATCAGAATCCAGAGTTTTGAGAAGATCAGAGAAACTAAAAATTTCGACCCAAAAAAAAAAACGACAGTGGTACCCCTTTCGTTTTTTTTTTCGGGTCAAAATTTTGAGTTTCGATATCTCAGCTCTGGAAGGGTCTAGAGCCTCCATTTTTGCACTCAGGTCTAAGTCTCATGGCCCTCTATCAGAATCCAGAGTTTTGAGAAGATCAGAGAAACTAAAAATTTCGACCCAAAAAAAAAAACGACAGTGGTACCCCTTTCGTTTTTTTTTCGGGTCAAAATTTTGAGTTTCGATATCTCAGCTCTGGAAGGGTCTAGAGCCTCCATTTTTGCACTCAGGTCTAAGTCTCATGGCCCTCTATCAGAATCCAGAGTTTTGAGAAGATCAGAGAAACTAAAAATTTCGACCCAAAAAAAAAAACGACAGTGGTACCCCTTTCGTTTTTTTTTTCGGGTCAAAATTTTGAGTTTCGATATCTCAGCTCTGGAAGGGTCTAGAGCCTCCATTTTTGCACTCAGGTCTAAGTCTCATGGCCCTCTATCAGAATCCAGAGTTTTGAGAAGATCAGAGAAACTAAAAATTTCGACCCAAAAAAAAAACGACAGTGGTACCCCTTTCGTTTTTTTTTCGGGTCAAAATTTTGAGTTTCGATATCTCAGCTCTGGAAGGGTCTAGAGCCTCCATTTTTGCACTCAGGTCTAAGTCTCATGGCCCTCTATCAGAATCCAGAGTTTTGAGAAGATCAGAGAAACTAAAAATTTCGACCCAAAAAAAAAAAACGACAGTGGTACCCCTTTCGTTTTTTTTTCGGGTCAAAATTTTGAGTTTCGATATCTCAGCTCTGGAAGGGTCTAGAGCCTCCATTTTTGCACTCAGGTCTAAGTCTCATGGCCCTCTATCAGAATCCAGAGTTTTGAGAAGATCAGAGAAACTAAAAATTTCGACCCAAAAAAAAAAACGACAGTGGTACCCCTTTCGTTTTTTTTTCGGGTCAAAATTTTGAGTTTCGATATCTCAGCTCTGGAAGGGTCTAGAGCCTCCATTTTTGCACTCAGGTCTAAGTCTCATGGCCCTCTATCAGAATCCAGAGTTTTGAGAAGATCAGAGAAACTAAAAATTTCGACCCAAAAAAAAAAACGACAGTGGTACCCCTTTCGTTTTTTTTTCGGGTCAAAATTTTGAGTTTCGATATCTCAGCTCTGGAAGGGTCTAGAGCCTCCATTTTTGCACTCAGGTCTAAGTCTCATGGCCCTCTATCAGAATCCAGAGTTTTGAGAAGATCAGAGAAACTAAAAATTTCGACCCAAAAAAAAAACGACAGTGGTACCCCTTTCGTTTTTTTTTTCGGGTCAAAATTTTGAGTTTCGATATCTCAGCTCTGGAAGGGTCTAGAGCCTCCATTTTTGCACTCAGGTCTAAGTCTCATGGCCCTCTATCAGAATCCAGAGTTTTGAGAAGATCAGAGAAACTAAAAATTTCGACCCAAAAAAAAAACGACAGTGGTACCCCTTTCGTTTTTTTTTTCGGGTCAAAATTTTGAGTTTCGATATCTCAGCTCTGGAAGGGTCTAGAGCCTCCATTTTTGCACTCAGGTCTAAGTCTCATGGCCCTCTATCAGAATCCAGAGTTTTGAGAAGATCAGAGAAACTAAAAATTTCGACCCAAAAAAAAAACGACAGTGGTACCCCTTTCGTTTTTTTTTTCGGGTCAAAATTTTGAGTTTCGATATCTCAGCTCTGGAAGGGTCTAGAGCCTCCATTTTTGCACTCAGGTCTAAGTCTCATGGCCCTCTATCAGAATCCAGAGTTTTGAGAAGATCAGAGAAACTAAAAATTTCGACCCAAAAAAAAAAACGACAGTGGTACCCCTTTCGTTTTTTTTTCGGGTCAAAATTTTGAGTTTCGATATCTCAGCTCTGGAAGGGTCTAGAGCCTCCATTTTTGCACTCAGGTCTAAGTCTCATGGCCCTCTATCAGAATCCAGAGTTTTGAGAAGATCAGAGAAACTAAAAATTTCGACCCAAAAAAAAAAACGACAGTGGTACCCCTTTCGTTTTTTTTTCGGGTCAAAATTTTGAGTTTCGATATCTCAGCTCTGGAAGGGTCTAGAGCCTCCATTTTTGCACTCAGGTCTAAGTCTCATGGCCCTCTATCAGAATCCAGAGTTTTGAGAAGATCAGAGAAACTAAAAATTTCGACCCAAAAAAAAAACGACAGTGGTACCCCTTTCGTTTTTTTTTCGGGTCAAAATTTTGAGTTTCGATATCTCAGCTCTGGAAGGGTCTAGAGCCTCCATTTTTGCACTCAGGTCTAAGTCTCATGGCCCTCTATCAGAATCCAGAGTTTTGAGAAGATCAGAGAAACTAAAAATTTCGACCCAAAAAAAAAAACGACAGTGGTACCCCTTTCGTTTTTTTTTTCGGGTCAAAATTTTGAGTTTCGATATCTCAGCTCTGGAAGGGTCTAGAGCCTCCATTTTTGCACTCAGGTCTAAGTCTCATGGCCCTCTATCAGAATCCAGAGTTTTGAGAAGATCAGAGAAACTAAAAATTTCGACCCAAAAAAAAACGACAGTGGTACCCCTTTCGTTTTTTTTTTCGGGTCAAAATTTTGAGTTTCGATATCTCAGCTCTGGAAGGGTCTAGAGCCTCCATTTTTGCACTCAGGTCTAAGTCTCATGGCCCTCTATCAGAATCCAGAGTTTTGAGAAGATCAGAGAAACTAAAAATTTCGACCCAAAAAAAAAAACGACAGTGGTACCCCTTTCGTTTTTTTTTTCGGGTCAAAATTTTGAGTTTCGATATCTCAGCTCTGGAAGGGTCTAGAGCCTCCATTTTTGCACTCAGGTCTAAGTCTCATGGCCCTCTATCAGAATCCAGAGTTTTGAGAAGATCAGAGAAACTAAAAATTTCGACCCAAAAAAAAAACGACAGTGGTACCCCTTTCGTTTTTTTTTTCGGGTCGAAATTTTGAGTTTCGATATCTCAGCTCTGGAAGGGTCTAGAGCCTCCATTTTTGCACTCAGGTCTAAGTCTCATGGCCCTCTATCAGAATCCAGAGTTTTGAGAAGATCAGAGAAACTAAAAATTTCGACCCAAAAAAAAAACGACAGTGGTACCCCTTTCGTTTTTTTTTCGGGTCAAAATTTTGAGTTTCGATATCTCAGCTCTGGAAGGGTCTAGAGCCTCCATTTTTGCACTCAGGTCTAAGTCTCATGGCCCTCTATCAGAATCCAGAGTTTTGAGAAGATCAGAGAAACTAAAAATTTCGACCCAAAAAAAAAAACGACAGTGGTACCCCTTTCGTTTTTTTTTCGGGTCAAAATTTTGAGTTTCGATATCTCAGCTCTGGAAGGGTCTAGAGCCTCCATTTTTGCACTCAGGTCTAAGTCTCATGGCCCTCTATCAGAATCCAGAGTTTTGAGAAGATCAGAGAAACTAAAAATTTCGACCAAAAAAAAAAACGACAGTGGTACCCCTTTCGTTTTTTTTTTCGGGTCAAAATTTTGAGTTTCGATATCTCAGCTCTGGAAGGGTCTAGAGCCTCCATTTTTGCACTCAGGTCTAAGTCTCATGGCCCTCTATCAGAATCCAGAGTTTTGAGAAGATCAGAGAAACTAAAAATTTCGACCCAAAAAAAAAAACGACAGTGGTACCCCTTTCGTTTTTTTTTCGGGTCAAAATTTTGAGTTTCGATATCTCAGCTCTGGAAGGGTCTAGAGCCTCCATTTTTGCACTCAGGTCTAAGTCTCATGGCCCTCTATCAGAATCCAGAGTTTTGAGAAGATCAGAGAAACTAAAAATTTCGACCCAAAAAAAAAAACGACAGTGGTACCCCTTTCGTTTTTTTTTCGGGTCAAATTTTGAGTTTCGATATCTCAGCTCTGGAAGGGTCTAGAGCCTCCATTTTTGCACTCAGGTCTAAGTCTCATGGCCCTCTATCAGAATCCAGAGTTTTGAGAAGATCAGAGAAACTAAAAATTTCGACCCAAAAAAAAAAACGACAGTGGTACCCCTTTCGTTTTTTTTTTCGGGTCAAAATTTTGAGTTTCGATATCTCAGCTCTGGAAGGGTCTAGAGCCTCCATTTTTGCACTCAGGTCTAAGTCTCATGGCCCTCTATCAGAATCCAGAGTTTTGAGAAGATCAGAGAAACTAAAAATTTCGACCCAAAAAAAAAAACGACAGTGGTACCCCTTTCGTTTTTTTTTCGGGTCAAAATTTTGAGTTTCGATATCTCAGCTCTGGAAGGGTCTAGAGCCTCCATTTTTGCACTCAGGTCTAAGTCTCATGGCCCTCTATCAGAATCCAGAGTTTTGAGAAGATCAGAGAAACTAAAAATTTCGACCCAAAAAAAAAAACGACAGTGGTACCCCTTTCGTTTTTTTTTTCGGGTCAAAATTTTGAGTTTCGATATCTCAGCTCTGGAAGGGTCTAGAGCCTCCATTTTTGCACTCAGGTCTAAGTCTCATGGCCCTCTATCAGAATCCAGAGTTTTGAGAAGATCAGAGAAACTAAAAATTTCGACCCAAAAAAAAAAAACGACAGTGGTACCCCTTTCGTTTTTTTTTCGGGTCAAAATTTTGAGTTTCGATATCTCAGCTCTGGAAGGGTCTAGAGCCTCCATTTTTGCACTCAGGTCTAAGTCTCATGGCCCTCTATCAGAATCCAGAGTTTTGAGAAGATCAGAGAAACTAAAAATTTCGACCCAAAAAAAAAACGACAGTGGTACCCCTTTCGTTTTTTTTTTCGGGTCAAAATTTTGAGTTTCGATATCTCAGCTCTGGAAGGGTCTAGAGCCTCCATTTTTGCACTCAGGTCTAAGTCTCATGGCCCTCTATCAGAATCCAGAGTTTTGAGAAGATCAGAGAAACTAAAAATTTCGACCCAAAAAAAAAAACGACAGTGGTACCCTTTCGTTTTTTTTTCGGGTCAAAATTTTGAGTTTCGATATCTCAGCTCTGGAAGGGTCTAGAGCCTCCATTTTTGCACTCAGGTCTAAGTCTCATGGCCCTCTATCAGAATCCAGAGTTTTGAGAAGATCAGAGAAACTAAAAATTTCGACCCAAAAAAAAACGACAGTGGTACCCTTTCCTTTTTTTTTTTTCGGGTCAAAATTTTGAGTTTCGATATCTCAGCTCTGGAAGGGTCTAGAGCCTCCATTTTTGCACTCAGGTCTAAGTCTCATGGCCCTCTATCAGAATCCAGAGTTTTGAGAAGATCAGAGAAACTAAAATTTCGACCCAAAAAAAAAAACGACAGTGGTACCCCTTTCGTTTTTTTTTCGGGTCAAAATTTTGAGTTTCGATATCTCAGCTCTGGAAGGGTCTAGAGCCTCCATTTTTGCACTCAGGTCTAAGTCTCATGGCCCTCTATCAGAATCCAGAGTTTTGAGAAGATCAGAGAAACTAAAAATTTCGACCCGAAAAAAAAAACGACAGTGGTACCCCTTTTTTTTTTTTTTCGGGTCAAAATTTTGAGTTTCGATATCTCAGCTCTGGAAGGGTCTAGAGCCTCCATTTTTGCACTCAGGTCTAAGTCTCATGGCCCTCTATCAGAATCCAGAGTTTTGAGAAGATCAGAGAAACTAAAAATTTCGACCCAAAAAAAAAACGACAGTGGTACCCCTTTCGTTTTTTTTTCGGGTCTAAATTTTGAGTTTCGATATCTCAGCTCTGGAAGGGTCTAGAGCCTCCATTTTTGCTCTCAGGTGTAAGTCTCATGGACCTCTATCAGAATCCAGAGTTTTGAGAAGATCAGAGAAACTAAAAATTTCGACCCAAAAAAAAAACGACAGTGGTACCCCTTTCGTTTTTTTTCGGGTCAAAATTTTGAGTTTCGATATCTCAGCTCTGGAAGGGTCTAGAGCCTCCATTTTTGCACTCAGGTCTAAGTCTCATGGCCCTCTATCAGAATCCAGAGTTTTGAGAAGATCAGAGAAACTAAAAATTTCGACCCAAAAAAAAACGACAGTGGTACCCCTTTCGTTTTTTTTTCGGGTCAAAATTTTGAGTTTCGATATCTCAGCTCTGGAAGGGTCTAGAGCCTCCATTTTTGCACTCAGGTCTAAGTCTCATGGCCCTCTATCAGAATCCAGAGTTTTGAGAAGATCAGAGAAACTAAAAATTTCGACCCAAAAAAAAAAACGACAGTGGTACCCCTTTCGTTTTTTTCGGGTCAAAATTTTGAGTTTCGATATCTCAGCTCTGGAAGGGTCTAGAGCCTCCATTTTTGCACTCAGGTCTAAGTCTCATGGCCCTCTATCAGAATCCAGAGTTTTGAGAAGATCAGAGAAACTAAAAATTTCGACCCAAAAAAAAAAAACGACAGTGGTACCCTTTCGTTTTTTTTTCGGGTCAAAATTTTGAGTTTCGATATCTCAGCTCTGGAAGGGTCTAGAGCCTCCATTTTTGCACTCAGGTCTAAGTCTCATGGCCCTCTATCAGAATCCAGAGTTTGAGAAGATCAGAGAAACTAAAAATTTCGACCCAAAAAAAAAAACGACAGTGGTACCCCTTTCGTTTTTTTTTTCGGGTCAAAATTTGAGTTTCGATATCTCAGCTCTGGAAGGGTCTAGAGCCTCCATTTTTGCACTCAGGTCTAAGTCTCATGGCCCTCTATCAGAATCCAGAGTTTCGAGAAGATCAGAGAAACTAAAAATTTCGACCCAAAAAAAAAACGACAGTGGTACCCCTTTCGTTTTTTTTTTCGGGTCGAAATTTTGAGTTTCGATATCTCAGCTCTGGAAGGGTCTAGAGCCTCCATTTTTGCACTCAGGTCTAAGTCTCATGGCCCTCTATCAGAATCCAGAGTTTTGAGAAGATCAGAGAAACTAAAAATTTCGACCCAAAAAAAAAAAAACGAGTGGTACCCCTTTCTTTTTTTTCGGTCAAAATTTTGAGTTTCGATATCTCAGCTCTGGAAGGGTCTAGAGCCTCCATTTTTGCACTCAGGTCTAAGTCTCATGCCCTCTATCAGAATCCAGAGTTTGAGAAGATCAGAGAAACTAAAAATTTCGACCCAAAAAAAAAAACGACAGTGGTACCTTTTTCCCTTTCGTTTTTTTCGGGTCAAAATTTTGAGTTTCGATATCTCAGCTCTGGAAGGGTCTAGAGCCTCCATTTTTGCACTCAGGTCTAAGTCTCATGGCCCTCTATCAGAATCCAGAGTTTTGAGAAGATCAGAGAAACTAAAAATTCGACCCAAAAAAAAAAACGACAGTGGTACCCCTTTCGTTTTTTTTTCGGGTCAAAATTTTGAGTTTCGATATCTCAGCTCTGGAAGGGTCTAGAGCCTCCATTTTTGCACTCAGGTCTAAGTCTCATGGCCCTCTATCAGAATCCAGAGTTTTGAGAAGATCAGAGAAACTAAAAATTTCGACCCAAAAAAAAAACGACAGTGGTACCCTTTCGTTTTTTTTTCGGGTCAAAATTTTGAGTTTCGATATCTCAGCTCTGGAAGGGTCTAGAGCCTCCATTTTTGCACTCAGGTCTAAGTCTCATGGCCCTCTATCAGAATCCAGAGTTTTGAGAAGATCAGAGAAACTAAAATTTCGACCCAAAAAAAAAAACGACAGTGGTACCCCTTCGT
>NW_024121310.1:595558-710059 GCF_016745375.1 Pimephales promelas | reverse complement strand
AGAAACTAAAAATTTCGACCCGAAAAAAAAACGACAGTGGTACCCCTTTCGTTTTTTTTTCGGGTCGAATTTTGAGTTTCGATATCTCAGCTTGGAAGGGTCTAGAGCCTCCATTTTTGCACTCAGGTCCTAAGTCTCATGGCCCTCTATCAGGATCCAGCGTTTTGAGAAGATCAGAGAAACTAAAAATTTCGACCCCAAAAAAAGCGACAGTGGTACCCCTTTCGTTTTTTTTTTCGGGTCGAAATTTTGAGTTTCGATATCTCAGCTCTGGAAGGGTCTAGAGCCTCCATTTTTGCACTCAGGTCTAAGCCTCATGGCCCTCTACCAGAATCCAGAGTTTTGAGAAGATCAGAGAAACTAAAAATGTCGACCCAAAAAAAAAACGACAGTGGTACCCCTTTCTTTTTTTTTGTCTTTCGGGTCAAAATTTTGAGTTTCGATATCTCAGCTCTGGAAGGGTCTAGAGCCTCCATTTTTGCACTCAGGTCTAAGCCTCATGGCCCTCTACCAGAATCCAGAGTTTTGAGAAGATCAGAGAAACTAAAAATGTCGACCCAAAAAAAAAAACGACAGTGGTACCCCTTTCGTTTTTTTTTCGGGTCGAAATTTTGAGTTTCGATATCTCAGCTCTGGAAGGGTCTAGAGCCTCCATTTTTGCCCTCAGGTCTAAGCCTCATGGCCCTCTATCAGAATCCAGAGTTTTGAGAAGATCAGAGAAACTAAAAATTTCGACCCAAAAAAAACCCCACAGTGGTACCCCTTTTGTTTTTTTTTTCGGGTCAAAATTTTGAGTTTCGATATCTCAGCTCTGGAAGGGTCTAGAGCCTCCATTTTTGCACTCAGGTCTAAGTCTCATGGCCCTCTATCAGAATCCAGAGTTTTGAGAAGATCAGAAAAACTAAAAATTTCGACCCGAAAAAAAAAACGACAGTGGTACCCCTTTAGTTTTTTTTTCGGGTCAAAATTTTGAGTTTCGATATCTCAGCTCTGGAAGGGTCTAGAGCCTCCATTTTTGCACTCAGGTCTAAGTCTCATGGCCCTCTATCAGAATCCAGAGTTTTGAGAAGATCGAGAAACTAAAAATTTCGACCCGAAAAAAAAAAAACGACAGTGGTACCCCTTTCTTTTTTTTTTTTCGGGTCAAAATTTTGAGTTTCGATATCTCAGCTCTGGAAGGGTCTAGAGCCTCCATTTTTGCACTCAGGTCTAAGTCTCATGGCCCTCTATCAGAATCCAGAATTTTGAGAACATCAGAGAAATTAAAATTTCGACCCAAAAAAAAAACGACAGTGGTACCCCTTTCGTTTTTTTTTTCGGGTCGAAATTTTGAGTTTCGATAACTCAGCTCTGGAAGGGTCTAGAGCCTCCATTTTTGCACTCAGGTCTAAGTCTCATGGCCCTCTATCAGAATCCAGAGTTTCAAGAAGATCAGAGAAACTCAAAATTTCGACCCAAAAAAAAAAACGACAGTGGTACCCCTTTTGTTTGTTTTTTCGGATCAAAATTTTGAGTTTCGATATCTCAGCTCTGGAAGGGTCTAGAGCCTCCATTTTTGCACTCAGGTCTAAGTCTCATGGCCCTCTATCAGAATCCAGAGTTTCAAGAAGATCAGAGAAACTCAAAATTTCGACCTAAAAAAAAAAAACGACAGTGGTACCCCTTTTGTTTTTTTTTTCGGATCAAAATTTTGAGTTTCGATATCTCAGCTCTGGAAGGGTCTAGAGCCTCCATTTTTGCTCTCAGGTCTACATTTCATGGACCTCTATCAGAATCCAGAGTTTTGAGAAGATCAGAGAAACTAAAAATTTCGACCCAAAAAAAAAAACGACAGTGGTACCCCTTTTGTTTTTTTTTCGGGTCGAAATTTTGAGTTTCGATATCTCAGCTCTGGAAGGGTCTAGAGCCTCCATTTTTGCACTCAGGTCTAAGTCTCATGGCCCTCTATCAGAATCCAGAGTTTTGAGAAGATCAGAGAAACTAAAAATTTCGACCCAAAAAAAAACGACAGTGGTACACCTTTTGTTTTTTTTTTCGGGTCGAAATTTTGAGTTTCGATATCTCAGCTCTGGAAGGGTCTAGAGCCTCCATTTTTGCACTCAGGTCTAAGCCTCATGGACCTCTATCAGAATCCAGAGTTTTGAGATGATCAGAGAAACTAAAAATTTCGACCCAAAAAAAAAACGACAGTGGTACCCCTTTCGTTTTTTTTTCGGGTCGAAATTTTGAGTTTCAATATCTCAGCTCTGGAAGGGTCTAGAGCCTCCATTTTTGCACTCAGGTCTAAGTCTCATGGCCCTCTATCAGAATCCAGAGTTTTGAGAAGATCAGAGAAACTAAAAATTTCGACCCAAAAAAAAACGACAGTGGTACCCCTTTCGGGTTTTTTTTCGGGTCGAAATTTTGAGTTTCGATATCTCAGCTCTGGAAGGGTCTAGACCCTCCATTTTTGCACTCAGGTCTAAGCCTCATGGCCCTCTATCAGAATCCAGAGTTTTGAGAAAATCAGAGAAACTAAAAATTTCGACCCCAAAAAAAAAAACGACAGTGGTACCCCTTTCGTTTTTTTTTCGGGTCGAAATTTTGAGTTTCGATATCTCAGCTCTGGAAGGATCTAGAGCCTCCATTTTTGCTCTCAGGTTTACATTTCATGGCCCTCTATCAGAATCCAGAGTTTTGAGAAGATCAGAGAAACAAAAAATTTCGACCCAAAAAAAAAACGACAGTGGTATCCCTTTCGTTTTTTTTTTTTCGGGTCGAAATTTTGAGTTTCAATATCTCAGCTCTGGAAGGGTCTAAAGCCTCCATTTTTGCACTCAGGTCTAAGCCTCATGGCCCTCTACCAGAATCCAGAGTTTTGAGAAGATCAGAGAAACAAAAAATTTCGACCCAAAAAAAAACGACAGTGGTACCCCTTTCGGTTTTTTTTTTCGGGTCGAAATTTTGATATCTCAGCTCTGGAAGGGTCTAGAGCCTCCATTTTTGCACTCAGGTCTAAGCCTCATGGCCCTCTATCAGAATCCAGAGTTTTGAGAAGATCAGAAAAACTAAAAATTTCGACCCAAAAAAAAAAAACGACAGTGGTACCCCTTTCGTTTTTTTTCGGGTCGAAATTTTGAGTTTCGATATCTCAGCTCTGGAAGGGTCTAGAGCAGAGGTCTCAAACTCGCGGCCCTATTTTGTGGCCCCCTACTTGATATTAAAGTTTAATGTTAGTGCGGCCCGCCGTTGCGTTTGCTGCGTTTTTTTTTTTATTTTATTTTTTAATTATTTTTATCCCTTATGGGCTACCATATATAGTCTCGTGACAGCTTACCGTGGGTTTGTTGTCAATAGTTGTCATAGACAACCACGAAGTACAAATATACTGCGCCTGGAAAAAATGAGCGTGTCGCTTCAATTATGAGCGCGCTCGGCGCTTGATGCGCGCCTACATTTGAAACGTACTTGAGCGTGCAAATCTTACATGTCTGTGCAAACTTTGCCCGTCGATAAAATGATTGTTATCTGTGGTTGTATATGGGTTGTGGCAATAATAATAGCCTAATAATAAAAAAGAAGCTTGCAGCAACATATGGAAAAAAAGAACTAGTTCATTTTTGAAATATGAACTGAACTAGTTCATTTTAAAATTTGTGAATTGAACTTTGAACTAGTTCATGTAATGGTTGATAAGAAGGTTTGCTTTGATATGTGCAAAGTCAGTAATTTGCCTGAGACACTGTACATGTGTAGAAAGAATTATTTGTATTTCAAAAGCAGTAATTGTTTTTCTAAGTATAATAAAAGGAAATGTGCCTTTTGGGAAAAAAAAATTTAATAGTGTTGTATAAAGAAAATAAAAAGCAAATATGACTATCATCACAACAAAGATGTTGTGTATAAGAAAAAGACAAAGAAAGTTTGTAAAACTGTCAACTGTCAGAAGGACAGCTCATGAAGAACCAATCATGTACAGAAAGGAATGTTCAAATTCAGAGGAACAGTTCAGAAGAAACGTTAATAATAAAGATTGAGAAGATTGGATCAGTTGTGCTCCATTTTTGGAATACTTAAATACATTTTTTTTTAATTTTTGGAATACTTGATGCGGCCCGGCCTGACCCAGACTCTATCTCCAGCGGCCCCCGGTTAATTTGAGTTTGAGACCCCTGCTTTAGGAGCACAGAATATTATTTTCAGTTATTCATTTAATATATAAGAAGTTAATATTGAGTAGCTTACAGTCAGGGGCGGAGTGGGACCAAAAAATCTACCGGGAAATTTCGTAGACCACCGGCCCTCGTCGCCGGCACGATTAGCCAATAGCATTTACAGTTTTACTGATTTAAAGGGAACTTTGTTGTACTAGTATGCTGGAGTAAAGTTCATAAATGGTCGTTCTTTCCCATAGTACTTTCTAAAAGTAATTGGGTGGACTCTGTGCCTAGGGGGGTTCGGGGGCATGCTCCCCCGCAAGAAAATTTTGGACATTTTAAGGTTATAATGCATCAATCTCATGCTCTCTGAGAGATCGAAATTAAGAGCTTCAACCCATGAACTGCTCGTTGAACAAAGAAAAAACATTAATTTGTACCAGGACAATAAAGAGGGCTCAAATATTTTTTTAGTTATGAGTCTCAGTTTGCATTACATTATCAATGGTGTTTTAGGATGCCAAACAATTATTATAATAATGATGATTTATAATTATGTATTCCTGTGACGTACTGTAAAATCCATTTATAGCCTATAAATGTGTAAATGAAAATGAAAATGAGTATTTCAAAAGTATATTTGAACCTAAATTACACTATAATATAGGAAAATTAAAATACTTTTGTCCTAATTTCTTCACTTGCAACTAAGCATTGTAAAACAGATGTCTTAACAAATGTCGACCGGGAATTTTTTTACAAGCAGTTCATTCATACCTATGCAAGATCGCTGTGAAAAAACAAGCGCAGAGCTGAAAAGGGGCGGGGCTGTCTATAAAATGACGAGAAACACACATTGTTGCGTTTTGGCCCTTTCTTTCATTGACTTTGCCCTTTGACCAGAACATCATTTCTCACCATTCTCACATAGACGTACATGGCCGCTTTGGAACGTTGCTGCGAAACGTCAACGGGTCCGCCATTTTGCGGAGGTCAAGACTGCATTTGTAATTAAATGTGAGTAAATGGGTGAGCTGCGTTTTTCTGGATAAAAACATTCTTGGATAAGAATGGTGAAGATCCCCATACGGAGATATTTAAGTTTGCTCATTGTGGGAAAAGCATTTTATGTGATTGACCAGATTTTAGCAATAACATTGATAACTGATGGATCCTTTATGATAATACATATGTTGTGGTACAACTGGACATGCAGTGCAATGCAAATAGTAATTATAACATAAAGTGAAAAGTAATAGTAAATAGTTTAGTCAATAAAATAAACAAATAGTATATTTATACCTTGCCCTCAGCCAAAACTATTCACCAGGGAACCATTTATAGATGAATGAGACCAAAGATAAACACAAATTATACGAATTATATCTCATGTTTAACCTCTAGACTAGAGACATCCGAGCCAGCGGCAACCGTCAGAAGCACTGGCCGTGGTACGGCTGTTCCAGGCGGGGGAGACGAGCACTGGGCGGGGGCGCAGCAACTCCGAAAACTTCAGATCAAATTTTTAAATAGGCTCTATCTTTATAAACAAACCACATATTTGAGCTTTAAACAACTACATTGTCGACTGAAAAACTATTAAAACTACATTGCGTGACACAATAACAGTAGTATTTAATCTCTAAACGTTACTTACTAATTAAATCATGACCAAATACAACCAAAAACAAACGTTCCGTCTTGCTTGTGAAAGGTGCTTCCTTGAAAGCTGTTTTCAGTTGTGTGGCGATTTTTACAGCCCCAAGCAGCACACAAATCAGGCAGTTTTCTCAATTCCCGGTATGAGAGGTATGGGAAAGTTGCTCTCCCCAATATGGCGGCGCCGTTGACGTACGCTCCAACGGCCAATAGGGCGTCTATGTATATATTATGTCTATGATTTCTCATCACTCTAGTGCAATGCGCCACGTACAGCAGGCCTATTTCAGAATAAACTTAAATCTATGTAACATTGACACAACCCTTTTTTAGACTCTAAAAAAAGTATTGTAAATACTTAAACTGAAGACAGAGCGAGAAAAAAAATAAAAATAATTTTGGGGTACCTATTATAATTCAATACTATTATCTTCCCCTGTAATACTTTTGGTCCATCACACATGGTGAAAATGAAGGAGGGAGGAACCAAGGTGGACCCATATAGGTTTCCTGGGTGTTGACAAATGGAGGCAGAGCTAGCGACCCCAGCGAAGTCTTGAGAATGACAGCCCAGGGAGTCATCATAGACCCGGAAGTCCAAGGCAATGGCGCTGGCTTAAGGGACCGAGATAAGGATGGGGGCCTGACTAGGGATGTTAACCGATGACCGTTTGACCGATGGTTGACCGTATCAACGTTAACCGATCAAAGTTGTCGGTAGTCAGTTAAAAAAAAAAAACACGAGGCGCGAGGTCACAGTGTTTGGGTTTGCGTGCTCATAAGATTTGCGAAAAGTAAAGTCTTCAGACTAAAACACTCGAGGTTAGAGCGAGGGCAGGCGACAGGATGAAGCTTCCAAAGAAAATAGTGTGTGGGACCAATTCACCTAAAAGAATGACACAGATGTAAGTTGCTGGGCTTAGATTTGGAAATACATTACATCTACATTTCAGTGGTAACAGATAAGGTGGTGATGATCATCATCTTTCTATTATTGTTAGCACTAACATTAACGTTACCTCAAACTAAAGCAGCGTCTCTTCGGAGCAGTCATTTTCTTAAATGAGCCACGGCAATGTTTCAAATGAGCTAATAGACTAGCGCTTTTATTTTCAACGCCATCACATTGTACAAACCATTTTGAAACTAAAAAGGAGCCTCCGATTACATACAAGCTCCTTGGCGCCGCGTTTGCGGGAGAAGGGGGGTCGCACACCAGAGTGACCGGACGAGAAGCGCTGGGCCGCGCCACGTAGGACAACTCCAGGTATCGCACACCGGATGCGCACTTTCTCATCAGTGTATGGCCAGCAATGTTATAATGTTTAATGACATGAAATGAAGATAATGTCTGTTCTATGTTATGATTGTACTGTACAATTAAATACAATCGTTGCTGAGGCTGCAGTCTGAAAACTTTACCTCAAAGCATCCATTAACTCGAATGATTTGAGAATCTCAGCTGAAAAATCCAATAACATCAGCAATTGTCATTCAAGCAGCTGATTTCTGTAGATGAATGAAAAACTATATTGCAGCATAGGGCGCAGTCATGATACATTAGCAACGATTTGAGACCAAAATAATTTCATTTTTATATAAAACTATGGAAATGGCGCTCTGTGGCGCAGCAGGATTTTGAACACGGTCCTGAGCCGTTGCTGGGCACGGACAGACGCCGAATCTCTTATTGAGAATAATGTGTTCGAATTTTAAAGATGTGGCGCTGAGCTTCTCGTCCGGTGTGCAACCCCCTGGACTCGTGTTTCGCGCTGGATTGGGATTTTAAAAAGTGACATGAGTGGAAAGACGGCGCTGGGGCTGTGTGTGCGCGCATATTTTAAACCAATCGGTTAACAGGTTTTAACCGGCTAATGAGGCTCGGTGGTCGGTCAAGAAAATTTTTAGTTTTCGCCATCCCTATGCCTGACAGAGTGGGGTGACAACAGAGGGAATGAGGACCAAGGTCGAGCCCGGAGTAAAGGAGGAGCCCAATGAGTGGAGGGTTGAGGCACAGCCGGAGCCCCGGAAGTATCCTGCGAAACCAGAATGATGAGAGACGAGGGAGCCCAGTGGAGGTACTGGTGCTGGGGAGTCGAAGTTAATGTTGTCTTCCTGAACAAATATCAATCCATGTGCCCACAAGATGTACAGGGACCCTCCTCCAATAGCAGCTTCTGTCTCAAGATGTAGTCCATCCTACTCCAGAAGAAGTATTTGAAGGCTGCATCATTCCACTGTGCCTCGTGGTACAGCTCAAAAACTCCTGCGCAAACTCAACCAGCATGCATTTGTTTTGCAAAAGACAGATACCAGTGTTGTGCAAGTTACTTCCAAACTGTAATACATTAGGTATTACTTGTTACTGTTATTTAAAAGTAATTCATTACCTTACAATATTACTGTCCCAGAATTGTAATGCGTTACATTACTCATGTATTACTTTTGAGTTACTTTCACCAAAATAACTAAGTAGAACTTAACTTTTGGGCTGTAACGATATGCAATATGAAACCGAAATCGCGATTCGCCACACGACTCAGATCCACGAACCTACAGAATCGCGACACACCTCTTCCAACTCCCAGCGTTATTCTCCTTACCGTCCATATCCAATGCTGCCTTATCTTTAAATTAGGCTATCAGTATTATTTGAAGTTAACATTATAGAATACGTGGACCTACACCACAAAACTAGTTGAGGATAAATTATTTAAAATTGGGGAAGTCCAGCATTATGGACATGACATTTGCAGTCAAAACTTGAAATAAAAATTCTCAGAAAATACATGTATTGAAAATAGGCTACTTCCTTAAAGGACTCCAGACATTAGACAAATATCAGTCTATGTTTTATTTTTAATATTAGGGAAAAGACACACATTCATGCGTGACAAAAAAATAGGAGGCAAAATACATTTTTTGTAATTCTGTTCATTACGCTGCCCAAATCGGATGAGGAAGGGTTGGCTCTGCAGTCTCCATAGAACTTAAAATATTCATTTTATTTTAGTTTTCGTGTTCGCATTTATGAGGAAAAAACAATGTTACAGACGCGACCGCTCTGAACTGGCACTAAAAGACTGCTTTAAAACTTTCACATGTTGCCTTTAAGAAGTAAAAGCAGACAATACACTGTAATACAACTGTAATACAAGCCTCACTGAACATGTAACGAGTAAAATATTACTGAAAATTGATTAGTAATGCCTTACACTACTGCGTTACAGCAAAAAGTAATATGTTACTGTAATGTATTACTTTTGTAATGCGTTTCTCCCAACACTGACAGATACTTGTTTGAGGGTTGGTTATTCTGCCGCAACGCTGTGGTGGCAACCAAACATGAATGACAAAGGTATTCAATTTAAATAGTCTTTAACCCACAAACAGAAATACACAGGAGAATCTCAGAAGAACATACCTGCAAAGCACACTTAATAAAGACGACAACCGATCGTAAAACTGAATCAGCAGAGTGGACTGTTTTATTTTTTAGAAAATACTTTAGTGTTTCTCAATCATAGTCATTACGTATGTTTCAAATAATGACACTTTTGTCTGTAACTGACCAAGTAGAAGAAACCTGAAAAAAGGTCAATCCCACACAATGTCCACATGGCTAAGTGCCTTTACCCTCGGTGTCTGTGTCCTTCCAGGTGAGCTGTTCTAGCTGGACATATAAGGGTGGTCATTCCTCAATTACTTCAAGCCACAAATGGAACATTCCAGGTGCAAGTGGACTGACATAGTTTCATTTACCAACCTAATGTGCTGCTTTAGTCAACTAGATGTTTGAAAATCATGATGGATGTGGTTTAGGGAATAAAAGTTTGTTGCAATAAAAAAAGAAATCAGCCCACCCATTCGTGACCTTGGCCCACTCTGAGCAACCACCCACCAACAGAACTTTTTTGTCATGAATATTAAAATTGTAATCACTATCAGTTACATATTTTTACACAGTAGCCTACATACTAGTTATTATTGGAGTAAATGAACAGAGGAGAAGAGCTCTTTACATTCTCCCATAATGAACAAAAGGAAACCACACAAAGGGTGCAATTCCATTTATCTTTTTAAAACAGAAACAGAGCAGAAGAATCTTACTGAAACTCTTCTGGTCTCTCTGGAAAAAAAAAAACATTTGAAGAAAGCAAAACATCAAAGCTAGCTGAAATTAAAATGATTTGCAATGATCATAGTCATAATAGGCACAAATATCAGTCCACATAAACAGACAGACTCTCATTCGGGAATGTGCTTTGAACATAAACTGCTCAAAACTGAAGTAAATACATATTGACCTTTCTGTGACTGCTGATGCCATACTTGTTTGCTATAGTGAATGCAGGCTACAAAATGCACAAAACTCTGACGGTCATCAAACGGTCAGCTTCCTACCGAATGTTATTGTAATAATTTTCTCCAGAGTAAATGGTACTTGAAAGCTACAGTGCAAAACACATTACTGCCATACACAGTGCAGAGTGTAATGGTGTCCATCAGTGATTTGTGCTTGAAAACATACAGTATTATTGCCAATGTTAATATTTTTATCCAGTATCCCTTCTTTTTCCACATACACCGTCAGATTTTGAGGCAAATGCAACTTGTCCTAAACACTACGGCAGGAAGCACATTTGGTCAGTCCAAACAAATCCACATTCTGGCATCAGCTTCAGTTAATTTAAAAAGCGTGTTTAACTTACGAGATGTGATAAACACTTATAAAAAAGTGCTAAATTGTTAAAAAGTGTTTTAGCATGTTTTTTTCTCCGTGTCCCATTGAAAACTGTAGAAAATTCTTAGAAATGTGCAATTTGTTTGACTTGCAGTTTGATATTTTTTTCACTCCTGTTTTCCCCCAATGCTACATATTCAATGCTTCACACATACAGTACCACAGTTGCAAAGTTGAGAAGGTCAAGAACAGATCAATGTTATGGACTCGTCTCAAATGGCACACTTGATGTTGACTTGTAGCTCATTTGCAGCTGTGATGTACCCTTTTGCAAAGCCTGCAGGGGCACTTTTTTGACAGTTGATTTGTCGGCTGTAAATCCATGATACAAATCCCAGGTTGAGATAGAAATAGTTCGAAATAGAAGTGAGAAGATGGGGTGGTGGAGGGATGCTGATAAACTGATAAACTGAACATGCTGTTCTCGCGATAACTTGTTGCAGCTAACGTGAGCTGTATTAAGTTTATGTAGCATGCTAAATCCTGCTGCTATGTAGGCCTACAGCTAAATCCCACTGCTGTGTTCAAGATAAGATAAAAACAGTTTGTAAAAACATTTTAAGCAGGTATTCACTCTGAGTTCCGTCGGATGATGACGAATGGGGTTTCGCTTAGAAAGCCTATCAACTTCGATCAATATAAAATGAGCCAATGGCAAAAAAATGCCATGGGTCTGTTGATTTTGCATTGCGTATATCCACCTCACCTTGTGAGTATTAAAGGAGGACACTGGCAGAAATACAGACATGTTTTCGCTTCGGAGCCAAGAGTATCTGTTCACTCCATAGCCATTTCTGACTTCACTCTTCGAGACGAGACACTCTCTAAAGTAAATGTGAGGGGAAAAATGTTGTTAAAATAATGTTTATGAAACGTTCTTATAATGTTATTATTTGCTGAATTATATCATAATATTGTCATAAAACTAGTACATTACAACATTCATGGAATGTCCTTACAATGTAATTTGTACTTGAATGTTCTCGTAATGTTGAGAGAAAATGTGAGAACATCATTTATGGAACGTCCTCACGATGTTATTTTTACTTGATATACCTTTTCATAACATTGAGAGAAAATGTTCTTAGAACAACATTCTCGGAATGTCTTTATGATGTTTTTATATTTCCTGAATGTTTTTGGAATGTTTGAAGAAAAAGTTGTTACTTGTCAAAGTCTAAGTCAATTTTTTTGTATAGTGCTGAGGGAGTGCACAATCACGGTGGAGCCAACAGGCTGACAGGCCAAGGTGGAGACATGGGCTTGGAGGCCTGAGGTGAAGTCGGGGACTCAACCTCATGCCGAGCTGGTGGTAATGGATATGACAGTGTTGATATGTTTGTAACGGAGGAATCTGCTACACTGCTGCTGTTGGTTATTGCGGGTACAGAGCAAGTATGGAACTTGCTGATGCCAATACATACATGGCACGCTTGTTGTGAGCAAAACATGCTGCTTCTGCACAGTACAGGATACATTAATTACCCATTGCAGATCTATACAGGTGGAGCTGGGGAAGGTGGAGGGTTTCTAAAAGCGATGCAACTGCTATAGCAAATGCTACAGCAAATGCTGTCTATAGTATATAAGTTGGTTTATTAAAGTATTTAAAAGGTTGAAAAGCGAGCTCATTGGCTACTGATATCAGCTGTGCCGTATAGATACTTGATACTTGAATGTGATTTCAAGCAGAATAAGTTAATGACGGTAACGCTTCCTTTTACAGTCCAGTTACCCATACGTAAATTCTATGTACTTATTTTAGTAACTACAATTACTGGGTAATAACTAGTAGCTACTAACCCTGAACCTACCCCTGTTCCATGTATATTAGCCAGTACTTTCTAGGTAAGTACACTGTAAGTACTGTACTGTAAAAGGAAGCGTTACATGAATGACTTATCAGTCTGTGTCATCTAGATTCATGACAGAACTTTACATTTGTGCTTAAGCAAATTGAAAATTACCAGGGTTCTGTCACTTCTGTACTGGTTTGATCTTAGTGGGTGACAGAGCTCTGACATTCCTGGTTTGTCATGTGCTTGTGTTATTGTGAGCACATGGCTTGTTATGTGATTCCCTTGTGCCATGTGCTTTCCTGTCTATTGTCTAGCCCCTCCCATCTAGTTATCTGATTATTGGTTTATTAGTCCCACCTGTACTGCTCATTACCCTCCTTTGTTTGTTCCCCTATTTAGCCACCCTGTGTTTATAGTCTTGTGCTAATTTGTTGTCAATGTTTCCTGTTTCCTCGTGTTTCCTAGTTTTGCCTAGTGATGGGCAGATCGAGTCTTCGTGAAGCAATGAAACAGTTGAAGCAAATGTGCTATACTGCCCTACAAAGCAAAAAGGCAGTAACTACACAGAGTGCAGAACTGAGAAAAATGACTTTTGCTAGGGCTTTTTGCAGTTACTGTACAAACGACTACCATTTTTCTCTAAAACGACACGCATTTAAGATAAGATGTTTTGTCACATAACAAAGGATGCCTTGAATGTCATGAAAATTGTAATAATTAATGCTTTACCAAAACTGCAGTTACTGCCTTTTTGCTTTGTAGGGCAGTATATTGTTTCGAGGCTTTGAATCAATCCGACACCCGTGTCCATGGCGACACCTAGTGGTCAATTGCAGGTGTTGATCTGAAACAACCTTTACAACGAGCCATTCAAAAATGTGTTGTATTTTTTTTTTAAATATGATGCTTGTAACCTCTCTTCACATTGCATAATGTTATTTTTGTCATGAAACATTAATATTGATAAAACAAGCCACAATGTCTCACTTTCTTATAGATTTTTATTTAAAAATATTAATTTCTCTGCTGTTCTTTCTATTAATCTGTCTATATATATATATGTATATACAGGTATATACGCTCGGACCCAAGTTCGAATCCGCCTTTTGCCGAATATATGAGATGTAAAAAGTATAAACTAACATGGTCTCTAGCGTTATATTTTGCCAATTAACTAAAATCGAAACCATTATATGGCTCTTTGCCTTCATAAAACAGCACAAGACTTTAAGAATAGGCATTCTGTGTGCACTTTGCTCACGCGATCAGTATGGTTATGTGTGATCTTTCCCGAACGACCTACCAAGCAAACCCTGATTCGGCGGAGCACTCCACCTGATGAAACACTGCTGCGTTAATGTGCTATGGTAATTATGGTAAATACTAAAAGCTGACGTGGAAAATGCACATGAACACCCCCTCATGTGGTATTTTCCACTGGGCAACTTGTAGAATATTTTGATGGAGGAGTTGCCGAGATGAGATAACCTTTGATCTTTTCAAAATGGCAGAGAGCACCGCGAGAGTCGTGAATGGTAAAAATATATACTATTCATGATCTAGAAAATATAGGCAACAGCATATTATTTACCTTTTGAGTTTTGATAAATCATTTTCTTGCTGTTGCAGATGACTTAAGAAATCTAAAATAGTTTTAGCTAAATAACAGGTCTGGATCTCCATCTTTTTACCATATTACGACAACAAAAGCACTTGAACGCAACACACTGGTAAATACCAGTTCACAAGTGGAAAATATCCTATTTTCCATAGCACATGAACGCAGCACTAGAAGCTTCATTTAGCCATAGTCACGTGACGTGGGTGTTTTGAATCACGCTTCAGATCAGTGTTTCGAATCATCTACGCTTCGGGATCTCGCAAAGCTTCGGAACGTCTGTTTCGCGTCAGCCATCCTTAGTTTTGCCTGGAGTGGAGGACCCAAAGGCTGAGTTCATCATTTGAGTCAGAGCATACCAATGTTTTTTTTCCCCCGCATTTAGCAGGTCATCAGCTGGGCTGTGTGTGTAGTCAGGGTGAAATAGATATTATTATTCTCATGGGTGAATTTGAGCATACCTCTGAAAGAACGCAGATGTGACGATCTTTAACACCTGCGTAAATTGGACCGCCCTTATGGTGCAGATGCATAGATGTAAATAACAAAAATGTCTCATTTCAACCATCAGTTAATCCATCAATAATCACAAACAAGAATAATGCAAATATAATTAAAATAACTATCAGACGAAGAAAGCTTTATCTGGATGAGGGTTTGATCTTGGAGATTTTAAAGCAAAGAAAAGATGAAGTAGCTCTTGGTAGAGCCGTGTGTGGATGACTTTGATGAAGTTGTTTATTTCTTGGCTTAGAGGCATTTTTCTCCAAATTGTTATTCTGCTGAAATATGGATTTTTTTCTTTCTTCTTTTTGTTGCTGCTGTATGTGTGGCTTGATGATAATCACACAGAAACTCATCTGATTTTACATTCCTCACGAACGCCCTCATACAAAAGAAAAATCACAGCATGAGATGTTTCCATGGTGACATACAAAAGCATGAAACGTTCAGACTGCATATGATGCACATACATGCTCAACAGAGACAATATCCCATTTGTGTTGGTAATTCTGCTAACATGACATGGCATAAATTATTCGTTATCAAAACAAGCAGGTCTTTTTCTAAGTAAATCTATGTAAAAACAGCTCGTGCCTGACATGAGATGCATTAATGCATTCTAGAGAAACAATTACGTATTCAGGAGAAAGAACTGTATTCATTTCAATAAACCATGGCTGATTTCAACCTAATGTTCTAGTGTATCCACTTGCATAAGCAATCAATCTGCTTATTATTATAAGAACATGACTATTGGCAAGTCTCAAAAATAGCATAATTAATGTTCTCCTTTAGAGAAAGTAACTTGTTACATTACATACAACATGACAAATACTAATTGGCCTGGTTGGTTTAGTTTAAGCCATTAGGCCTTAGTTCATGGACATTTAGCCCTGAGTTCACAGACAAAGCTTTAGTCCCAGAACAATATTCATGTTTGAGCTGTTTTAAATGAAAGCAACTTGCACAGACCAACATGACATCATGACTTTTGCGTAAACATACACGCCACTTTCAAGTCAAGTTGCGTGTTATCTATATGTATTTTGAGCTATCCGCGTGCGCACATATGTCCACGCCATTAGGCCATGTAGACGCTACATCAAGGGAGCGATATTTTTTTTTCCTAGGATGGTAGGGGAAGACTCATAAATCATATTAACCCCAGTGACGTGTAGGTTTAGGGATGGGGTTGGGGTAGATCATATATTTATTTAGTAATGTAACGTTAAAGGGTTAGTTCACCACAAAATGAAAATTAAGTCATTAATTACTCACCCCCATGCTGTACCAACCCCGTAAGACCTTCGTTCATCTTCGGAACACAAATGAAGATATTTTTGATTGAATCTGAGAGCTGGATCAGTCCTATATAGACTGCCTAAGGGACTGGCTCTTGACGGCCCATAAAGTCATTAAAGAAAAGGTTTAAATATTCCATGTGCCTACAGCGGCTCAATTATAAGTTTATCAAGCGACGAGATACTTTTTGTGCGAAAAAAACATAAATAACGACTTTATTCGACTATTCTATTACTTCCTTATGGGCGCATGCGCGAGAACTGAGACGAGGACGTTCTCCTTCTACTACTTTTTGTTACCGGCTGCTCACCGCTTAGGAGTTTTACCGCCCCCTACCGTATAAAATGATGATCCATATATAAGGCGCTCCGGATTATAAGGAACACTGTCGTTTTTTGAGAAGATTAAAGGCTTTTAAGTGCACCTTATAGTGCGGAAAATACGCAAATTGAAAAGCGTATGTACAGCGCGCATCTTCCTCTGCTTGTAAACAGAAAGTTTTGCGCTTCCAGCTATATCAGCACATCATCTTATACGGTAGGGGGCGGTAAAACTCCTAAGCGGAGCAGCCGGTAACAAAAAGTAGTAGAAGGAGAACGTCCTCGTCTCAGTTGTCGCGCATGCGCCCATAAGGAAGTAATAGAATAGTCGAATAAAGTCGTTATTTATGTTTTTTTCGCACAAAAATTAGTCTCGTCGCTTGATAAACTTATAATTGAGCCGCTGTAGGCACATGGAATATTTAAACCTTTTCTTTAATGACTTTATGGGCCGTCAAGAGCCAGTCCCTTAGGCAGTCTATATAGGACTGATCCAGCTCTCAGATTCAATCAAAAATATCTTTATTTGTGTTCCGAAGATGAACGAAGGTCTTACGGGGTTGGTACAGCATGGGGGTGAGTAATTAATGACTTAATTTTCATTTTTGGGTGAACTAACCCTTTAAGTCAACGGCATTCATAAACATGCTGATAGTGATTATGCGTGTTGATAGCATGCCAAAAAGGCAAATACGAATTGGAGTGTCATACATACGCCATTTCATGAGATCAGTCGCTCTGCACAGACAGTGTTAGGTAAGTTACTCTAAAAAAGTAATTAATTACTAGTTACTAATTACCTCTTCAACAGTGTAAAGATTACTGTACTAATTACTCTCTCTAAAAAGTATTTAATTACTTTTAATTACTAATTACTTTCAAAATCCCATATCAATCTCAACCAGCTGAATAATACAAGGATAGACATGAATCTGTTTTAATTCTTTCAAATAAATACTATAAAATTGCATGAATTATCCTTAAACTGACCAAGGTGGAGAAGGTTACATTATAAAAACATACTTTTTAGCATCAGACAATAGATTTTGATGTTAAACCAACTATTGTTTTATGTCTAATCTCATGACATTTCACACTTTTTCATACATTTTTACAATAATTCATACGAATTTGTACAACTGCAGTCGTACGATTTAGACACCTCATAAAATGCATACGAATCACTGAGAGATCGGATTGATTTACCTCAATTACATCAGAAGTAACTAATTAAATTACAGATAAATTAAGAGTAATCCCTTACTTTACATTTTCAAGGGAAAAGTAATTAAATTACAGTACACCCAACACTGCTGACAGACATATGTCAGTGCCCTTGTTTTGTCTCAAGATGCACACCAGTAATGTTAATGCACGTCTATAAAAGTTACTTCAATGCCCTAATTGAACTAAGTGAAATCCGGTACATAATGTAATCGTTAACCAAAAAATCGAAATTATCCCATAATTTACTCCCACCCAAGCCATCTTGAGTATATTTGAGTTTCTTCTTTCAGCCAAAGATTTGTAATGGCACTGAATGGTGGCTGAGTTTATGAAAGTCCATAAAAAATGTATCCATCCATCATAAAAGTAATCCATATGATTCAAGTTCCACAGACAAGGATTAAGATAGTCCCAGACCAAAATGCATGTTTCAGTTTTTTTAACGGAAAGCAACTTGCTCTGGTATATCTTAGAATATTTCAGTTTTGGAAGGTTTATATTTTAGAAGGTTTAAGAAGGTTTATATTTTAAAACTTAAGGGAGCAAGTAGGGCCTACCAAAGTGTAGACAATTTTTGCTATGCAGTTTAAAGTAAAATAAATATATTTATTTACTCACTTAATTCTATTCAATATTGCTGTAGTGCAATTCATAGTAAAATGGTATGCAATGTTGCATCCATGGCTCGGAGGAGTTTGGTCTGAAAAACCTAAAGGACCGCCATAGAGTAAAGCGCTGAGCCTGCCTGTCCTTCTGCAGAGTAAGCCCTACCAGCAAGGGCTGAGGTGGTTCTGCAGGGCTTGGATGGATTGGACGGCCTTGGCTTTCCATCCCAGAGCTGTGGGTGGGCAGAGATGCACAGCAAAGGCCCCTTCAAGAGGAGGGAGCTTCTAATAGCCGTTTTCCTCCACGCCATCAACAGGAATTTAGTTGGACAAAACTACGATAAAACCAGTTGCTTTATGTAAAAATATTAAGTGTAAAATACCGAACTTGTCCTTTAAACCTGATACACATATTGATATATATATATACCAGGTATAAATATGTGTGATGGTTAGGGTTGGGTATCGAGAATCGAGTATCGATTGGAACCGAGACTAACTTTTCGTTTTTCCCGGAATCGTTCAAAAGTTAAAATTTCGATTCCTAGTTTCGATATTCACAGTCCGGCGAGCGGAAGAAGAAACCGCTGAACAACACCAACGAAGAAGCGTCTACCGGAAGTGTTGGCATAACCGCGCGAGTCGAACATGAGTAGCTTACGTCGGCGGTCCAAAGTGTGGCTTCACTTTTCTAAAAATAACGAAATCTCTGCAAAATGCAAAATTTGTGACAAAAGGAGTATTTTTACAGAAGGAGTATTTCCTTCAGAAAGGCCGTTGGTTAGCAAGGTTAGCTAAACTTTTTTGACCCTGCCTCTTAAAAGAATCTGAATCGAGAATCGTTAGGAACCGGAATCGAAACAAGGAATCGGAATCGGAATCAGAATCGTTCAAATTCAAACGATACCCAACCCTAGTGATGGTAAGCTCTTATTGATATTTTTGAACTTTGCATCGTCAAATTAGGTAAAGGCCATTGTTGTAAAGACCATTGCAAAAGGCTGACAAGGTCTTCTGTGGGTGGATCGTAAGCATCAAGGCCTGCAAACCCTGACAACAATGAACCTCCCTTGAGAGCAACAAAGAGCATGAGACGATGCATACAATGTCATGACTCGGTGAAAAAACAGCCTTAATGCTTGTACACTTCCTGCGTGTCCTTACATACCTCAGATCTTCTTTGTTCACACCTCTGTATTTGTCATCAGGGGTTTGATTTCACCATTAAAGTGGTGTGAGAGATGACAGTTCAAAGTGTTCCTGCAAGGTTTCTCTGGCATTGCCGATCAGTATTCACTGCCAATAAAAACATGCTCCTGCTAAGAGGAGGCATGGTGTGATGCTGTAAAGACCGGAAAAAAAGTACCTTTTGTTTCATGCACGCTGAGATTGAAAGAAAAAGAAGCGCAGAGTTGTGTGAGGAATCGCCCGCACCGCGTGAGGAGGGGAAATACCACAGTAAATAAGTGTGAAATGTAACACGTTTGTGTGAAAATCCATGACTGCAGTTGAGAGAACAGAACTTTGTTGGGTGAAACTTTGAATTTCTCTGAACTTTCATCATGAAGACCTTCCTAAAGCACAAACTTCCAGACCCCTGAGTTGCAAGGCTTGTTTAGTAAGGAAGGAAACATCCAGGAATATCAATCTAAAGGCTAGAAAACTTCGACCTCTGTCGACTTGCACATCATCATTCATCTGTCCTTTGACATCACACCAGACGCAAAGTGTTCGAACTACTAGATAAATTAAGTTTACCTCCATTTCTCAAATCTGTCCATACGACAACCTTATGAGAGTGTTGGTGGTTGACTTTCCCTGACATGATTTTATGTCACAGCAAATTTAACATGTTGTAGGGGGTGATATGTTTGAGAAAGACTGTATAAAATGCAATCTTGCTCAAAAATATGGCTTTGGAAGTGAGATTTTATTAGGTATTTAATTTAAAATGACAGGAAACTCTTGCCCTCATGCAGCGTTGTGATTGACTCTCTCTTTTCTTCCTGGTGGTTTCAGCTTCAACCGTCAGTCACTATTTGAAAGGATTAAGAAAAAAGTCCACTCAGATCATAGTAGTTGGAAGGCAGAGTGCCTTTTCATGGCCGGAGCACTTTGATTCTGAAGAGGAAAATGAAGAAATAACAATATCTACCAACCAAAATACTTCATAGGGAGTAAAAGAAAGTATCTGGACCAAGGGGAAATTAGTCATACTTTTAACTCCTGCGACTATTTCTCAGGATAGGTTTATTTTTTAAAAGTCAGTTACTAAACGACAATTCACCATGACCTGCTCACCTAACCTGTTGCTATCCACCGATTCGGTGTTGTGGTTCTGACGACACGGAGCTTGAACGTCACGGCCGAGCGCCACTAGCAATCACACAATAGCTTGACAATTTAATTTACATTTTATATAAATATAGGCCTACGTGTTCTTTTTACTTTTTTAATGGGAATTTATTGGTAAAATATTTTATATTTTATTTTGCCTTTTCACGGACCACCTGCAGTACCCTCACGGACCACTAGTGGTCCGCGGACCACAGTTTGGGAATCGCAGCTCTAGCTCATTTTTCTTGCCAAAATAACGTGCTATATAGGTCATTAAATGGCTTTCCTGAGGTAAATATTATGTGTTCTCCAGCTGTAATTGTTCTCCAGCTGTTATATTAACCTGTTTGCACGGTTGAAAAACACTGATTGGTCGATATTATATATGAGGAATATACATTTCGGCAGTGTTAGGAAAGTTCACTTTCTACATGAACTAGTTCAAACTTCAATTCACACATTTTAAAATGAACTACTTCAGTTCATAGTTCATACTTCAAAAAAAATGAACTAGTTCACTCATAGTTCTTTTTTGCCATATGTTGCGAGCTTTTTTTTATTTATTATTGTTGCCATAACCCATATACAACCACAGACAACAATTACTTTATCGACGGGCAGTTTCCACAGAAATGTACGATTTTTCCCATCCTCACCGACCTCGCCATAAAATCCGTTTAAATGATCATACGACGCCTCCAGGCTCGCTGCTTTGTCGACGGCGACCGCGGTGTGACACTGGTGTCTTGTGTTGCCAGATTGGGTGTTTTTTCGCTACATATTAAGGCCTGTTTACGTGTATTTTAGCCGGGTTTTCGCCTGGAAGGCTCTTTAGAAATCTGGCACCCTATTTTACGAAGTTAAACTGAGAGAGTGTGCGTTCACAGCGTTCATGAACAACAAAGCGTTCACAGCGTTCATGAGCATAAGTTGCGTGAGAAAATGGATGTGTGGCGTGAGAGCGTGTGAAAAGTGACAATTGCGTGAGTCTCACGGTCAATGCGTGAGAATGGGCAGCCCTCTTTTACTTCAGGCAGTGACTGGCAATGAGTCTGATGTTCAAAAGAGACAAGTTTACTAATGTTAGTCTCGAATGATATATGATAAAATGCTCAGAATAATATAATTTAGGACATCAATAAAGGGCACCTATTATGCCCCGTTTTACAAGATGTAATATTGGTCACCTTAAATGCAAATGAGCTGCATATCCCCGCCCAGCCTTTGGATGAGGGCGTCATTTGCAGTCGGTAAGCAGAAGGACTGAGAGAGTAAAAGACCCGCTGTTTTGTCCGTCATTCAGCCGTACATGTTTGAATCGGAATATATAAATAGTCTCTGATCAGACCCAGATGACGAAGAGACTTTGAAAGAATAAACACAAATGAGAATGGACCAGTATGTCTCGGTATGGTTATTTAACACATTAATGTACGTATAGAGTTGTAATCGCGTCCCCTTTGAAATTATAGATGTGCAACACACACACACACACAGGAACACACAAACACTAACATTGGCTCAATTTTTTGAAACTACATACACATACTGTGATAAAGTTTGCTACGTACAAGCGAAATTACATTTATGCGACGGACCTGGTGCTTCTGTGGCAAATGTGAGAAGATGGCTAACTTACAGAACAACAACATATGCAGTTTTTAATACAATATCTTTAAAAATATATATATATTTATAAACGTGTGGTTACACACTATACAAACCAGCTTTTAATTATATACATAGACATCCCACGCAATATTTTTTTTCCTAGGATGGTAGGGGAAGACTCATAAATGGTATTAACCCCAGTGACGGGTAGGTTTAGGGACGGGGTTGGGGTCATATATTTATATATACAGTAATGTAACGTTAAGTCAACGGCGTTCATAAACACGCTGAAAAGCGATTATGCGTGTTGACAGCACGCCAAAAATGGAAATACGAATTGCCGTGTCATAGACACGCAATTTCATGAGATCAGTCTGCTACTGCTACTTCTAAAGAGATCTGTTCACTTTCTGGATGAACAGATCCGTTTATGAACTTTTCGAAGCGTCAAAGTGGTAGTTGCATTGACCGGCAATTAAAGGACATCAATCTCTCAGATTTCATAAAAAAGATCTTAAACTGGACGATGACATCACTGTTTTCTCCAGAGCTACTTTATAAATGACAGTTATTGAACAGTTGTTGAACCAAACTGAATAATGACTATTGTTTACTGTTGACTTTTTAGAGTAGAACTGAAATTTGTTTGCATCATTGAATATTTATTTTCATGCGTACTACTCTCCAGCTGATTTGGACAGGCAGATCTAGAGAGCTCACCTAACAAGTCACTTCCTGTCTAGATCTATAGAACGTGCATAAGTATCCACTTCCTGCGTTCCAAAATTAGACACGGTGTGTTTGCTTTCCTTCTCCAAGTACCTGCTCTTTGTTTTTGAGTGTTTTCGTGTCTCGCAAAGACTTGTACACCCCAGATTAGCATAATCACAATAATTGAATCCTAATTACATTTGCAATAAACACAAAGACTCCATGCAAAACAGCATATAAATAGCATATTTCTAATGGGGCCAATCTTCTTGTGCTGCTGCCTCCAGTTTCCTTTCTGAATCTTGATAGGCTTGTTGGATAGGGAATGTTGGTTGACTGATGTTGTTTGTGTTCCTCAGATAAAATGAAACAGTACTGTGCCGTGTTCTCTTATACGCAAGGCCCTTCTCTCTTACCTCGCTCCCAGATGGGCCAGATATGATGTCGTCTCCCAGCTTTTCCATCAAAGCAAACAGAGCCAACAGCAACAGATGATCCCCAAGCAAAGCTGAATTACCAATCTAAATCTGGCTTGTCTTCCAGCCCCAACTGTTTATCCAAGCGACACATGTTGTATCTAAAACCTGTCAGCTGCTTCTGCTCATTAAGCATTCGATTTGGGATTGGGTGTGAGTTTTGCGGTTGGTTAGCGCCTGACAGCTTGTATCCTCCTCTTTTATTGACTGTTACGATTGTCTGTACACACACAGTAGGAGGATCCAGTATTAATTTGTACAGTTTTTTGTTTTCATGTGTCGGTAACACTTTAGTTTAGGCCGTGTGTCCACCAAAGCGTTTTTAGCCAGCTGAAAACGCCAGATGCTGCTAAAGACGCCGTGCTTTGGGCGCTTGAGAGTGTTTTGGCAGCGTAGCATTTTTTCCGTTGAGACGTTTTGTTGCTATGATACAGTATATCCACAGCACTGTGATTGGAAGGCTGGGTAAGAAGAGACAGTGATGAGCGCTGCGTTTTATCCAAAGTTGAACATTTTTCAACTCTCGGCGACCAGTAAAAAACGCTGGGCAATCGGCACTTCAGCGCGAAAAAAAACACTCAGCGCCTCGTTACGCTCATGGTGTTTAAAAAAAACGCAGCGCTCCCATTGAAAACAGTTGAAAACGTACGCCAGTCGCGTGGAAAAACGGATCCAATTCAAGAGAGAGAGAGAGATAGAGAGTATTTGAGTGTGTGTGATATATATTTTAAGGAACACGTCATATAAATGTAATTAATGTCCAATAAAGGTTGGTATAAAGCACTTAATTAATGACATTTTCCAAATGTCTGCGACCAAATCTAAAGTTAGAGCTATTTATATTCAAAGCATTATCTAACTCTTTATATATGAGCTAATTAATCAATAATAATTTGTTAATTACAGTGACAATGAAGGAAGAACTACAGTGCTGAAAAAGCGAAAGTGCAAAACTAATCAAACATTAAACCATCTTACTGTACATTAAATGTGCTTGTTGTGAAAACCCGATCTCATGAAATAGCCTTACAATGATTACACAGTAATAAAATGTTTTCAATTCTTTGTCCTCCACAGTTATTGACATTTATCTTTTAGTGTCATAATGAAAAGAACATATTCACATTATAACTTGCATTCACATGCATTTTGTCAATTGAAAATATTGACTATGATTGGCTAATGATCTTTCTATATATGTCCTATTATCTTATGACATAACATTGTCTTGTCATATTTTCATAAAAAATAAGATTTATATAAAACGTCAATTGATGAACACTTCGTTGACAAGACGAACAGTGGGTGGATCTTCATGTCATTCAGATTGGGTAAAATATCACTTATTACTGTTCACACTGCATAGAGAAAAAAATATATATAATGATTAAGAAAACTTGCAATTAAATATTTGTATTCTAGTTTGAAAGTTTGAGACCACAGAGAACTTTGAATGAAGCAAAAAATGTATAATCTTCAAACATCCATACTGTAATTCTGGAGTTTAAAATCCTTTTTTTTTTTAGTTTTGAAATGCAAATCAATTACACACCCATGCTAAAGTTAACTTAAAGAGAAGTAACAAAATAATCTTTTGGACATTGATCTTAACGCCTTGATTAAAAAAGGAGGAAAAATCCAACCTTTAAGGACACCAATTTTCTTTGTGCATGCGAATAATGTATTGTAAATAAATGTTACCCCATGTTAAATAACCCATAGAGGCAGGCAGATTTTTATTTTTAAAGGCCAGTTATTATATGGATCCAGGATACTATACATCCTGATAAAGTTCTCTTGGCCTTTGGAATTAAAATAGCCTCACACACACCCTTCACCATACCTAGAGATTGGCATGGTTTTATTTCAGTTAGCCTAATAGCTGGTTTGATTTGCATTGAGAGATGATCTTATGATGCCAATCTCTAGGTATGGTGAAATTTTAATTCCAAATGCCAAGAGAACTTTATCAGGATGTGTAGTGTCCTGGATCCATGAAAAGAGAAGAATAAATGACTTTTGTCTTTGAGTTCCCAGTAAAATACTCAGGACTGTTTATACAACAGCCTCGCTTTAACTAAGGTCACTGTGTTCTGCAGAGAAATTCATGGAAATCATATTCAGCTGAACAATAAATGTTAGGAGTGGATCACATGAATAAAACAGCTCATTTAAACAAAATACACAGAGTGCTAAAGGTAAGTACTTTAGTGTTTAACTCACAGGACGAGTGTATCCTCATAATGCAGATTTGACAGTAGAGTGAAATAAATTACCTGTGTTTTTCCTGTTTTAAATGTTGCTAAGCCATCACAGCACAAGTAACATTTTCTAGATGGTCACTGAAGTGGAAGTGCGCAGATTGTCTGGCCTGTATTCACTCAGCTGTGAATAACACTCTCTGTGCTAGACTGCGACGAGCGGTGATCTACTTCTGACTGCCAGCACAGGAGACTGCATGGGACTTGGGTCACTTTTGCCAATTAAAATATGTTCCTGGAACAACATTCCTGATTGAAAATGTAGTCCTAACCCTATCCCAAACAATACTGAAGCACCTAATCCTGGTTCTACTGTAAGCCTAAACTTAACAAACTTAAACTTTTTTTCAAATTTGATTGGACAATTTCCACTGTCGGGCAAAATGGTTCTAAGAACGGCAAGGTTATTTCCACTAGAGCTTGGATCAGCAAACTGTTCTTGGCCCGGAATTCTCGGCACGGTTGGTCACTCAGATCTGTCTCTTGTCTGTTGTGTGGTTGTGGCTACTGGGTGTGGTGATGGCGCTGTGGATAAAACACATGCCTTTGGTGTGAGAGACCCGGGTTCGAATCCACTGTGAGACACCAATGTGTCCCTGAGCAAGAGACTTAAAGGGATACTCCACTTTTTTTTGGAAATAGGCTCATTTTACAAGTCCCTCAGAGTTAAATAGTTGAGTGTTACCATTTTCGAATCCATTCAGCCGATTTTCTGATATTTAGAAGAATATCAGTCACCAGACAGTTTCTGGTCTCATTGACTTCCATAGTAGGAAAAAAATATACTATGGAAGTCAATGAGACCAGAAACTGTTACTGATATTCTTCTAAATATCAAAAAATCGGCTGAATGGATTCGAAAGCGGTATAACCCAACTGTTTAACTCTGGGGGAGTTGTGAAATGAGCCTATTTCCAAAAAAAGTGGAGTATCCCTTTAACCCCTAGTTGCTCCAGAGGCGTGCGACCTCTAACATATATAGCCATTGTAAGTCCCTTTGGATGAAAGCGTCAGCTAAATGAACAAATGTAAATGTATCAGCTCTGTAGCGAAGTAAACACAAGTTAATAATAAAATGAACAGAAATGGTCACACTTTACTTGAAGGGGTGTGCATAAGACTGACATGACACCTTCATAATCATCATGACATGACATATGTTATGAATATGAAGGAAGTTTTATGCATGTTTATGGCAACTGTCTTTAAGTGTCACTCGCTCATTTATGACATTTTTAAAGCAAATATGAAATCGTTTGAGATGTCTTTGTTATGACACCTTGACATAAACCAATACATCATAACCTGTCAGAGTCTTGTCACGACAGCTTGACATTGCTAAGACGACACAACCTGTCATAAACATGACATAGCAGATTAATTATCAAACTTAAGAAACCACTTAGCTTTATTGGTTAACATTACATTAAACTGTCAGGTGGTTGGTGTTGACATTGGCTGTCATGAAGCCATTATAACTTTTTAATGACAAATTGTGTACCAATTGTGTAAAACAGTGTACCACTGTAGTTGAGGTCACGAAAAATATTCATGACAGTTATAATGGCCTCATTACAGCAAATGTCAAAACCAAACACACGGCAGTTTAACTTAACCCTCAGGTGCTCTTCGGTCATTTCTGACCGAAAAAATTTATGTTTTGAAATGTTAAAAATCACAGCTTCATCGGAATGTTACGAAACTTGGTGACTTTTATTCCATTGGGTATGTGAACACACAAAAAAATTGAGGTCATGATCCGAGCATGCTAAGTGGTCGTAAAAAAAATAGTCACACTTGTGCTCTTCGGTCAAAAATGACCGACCATAGGGAATGAATGGGAAATTGACAAAAACACAAAAACTTTGAGAATTTTTGTGTGTACAATCTACAAATCGGCCACGATGCAGAAAAAAAGTGCTCAGCATTGAAGGGGAGACACTCTAAAACATCAAGAGTGCAAAACAGACATACCCACCCCTACACACACACACACACACACACACACACACACTTTTATACACAAAAACACCAATAAATTGTGATTAAAAAATCTGTTTTGAATTTCTAAAAAATCACTGCTTCATCAGAAAATTACGAAACTTTGTGACTTTTATGGCAACATGTATGTGAACACACAAAAAAATTGAGGTCATGATTCGAGCACTTTAAGTGGTCGTAAAAAAATGAGATACACTTCTGCTCTTCTGTCAAACATGACCGACCATAGGAAATGAATGGGAAATTGACAAAAACAACAATCTACAACTTCAAACTACAATTTGCAATCTACAAATTGGCCATGATGCAGAAAAAAGTGCTCAACAATGAAGGGGTGACACTCTAAAACATCAAGATTGTGATATTGACACTCACCCACACTCAAAAACAGACGCACACACGCACAAATAAACACACACCTATATATTTGTTACGGTTCAGTGACACAAATAGACATGCTCATTAAATATTATTTTACATAAAGTGTTATAATTGAATGAATTGCATTGTTTTTTTTGTTTGTTTTTTGTAAAAATTCAGAATAAAAAAAAATGTGTATAAAATTTGCTTCCTAGCATTCTCTTTCTAACACAATGTTTAGGTTTGACTGTAATCATAATGCAAAAACTAACACTTTAAATCACTATTTAAAAAAAAAATCTAAAACTTGATAAGAAATAGTCTTTGAGATTGTTTAAATATATGTTGAAATCCACCTATATCAAAAAAAATAAGTAAACGTGTCCATGAACAGCTGGGGAATTCACATGCCTCTCCATAGAGAACTGTACATTTCATCTAGTGGTTACAACATGGTTCTACGCTTTCTCTCCATACTCTTACCAGATGGCGCTAATCTGCCTTCAAAAATTTTTTTTTGGAAGGCCTAGTCTCTATTTTAACCTAAAATACTGCTTAAAAAAATAAAATAAAAAATGTATATATATAAAAAAAGTTTGTATTATTTTCAATGGCAAAAATGGACCATAAATATTGCATAAATATTAATAAGTAACATCAAATTGGCTGCAAATACAAAATTAAAAAGAAAAAAATATAACTGAACAAAAATAAATTGCATTGGTTTTACTGGGATGGAGAAAGTTTCATTTTTAGGTGTCCGGTCACTTTTGACCGGGAAGATAACAAGTGTGACTCCGAAACGAAGGCTAGTGATTACACCATGATTCTACGCTTTTTCTCTATAGTGTAACTAGATGGTGCTAATTTTCTTCAAAAAAAATTTTTTTTCTGAAGGCCAAGACTCTATAGTATACTAAAATACTGCATTCATAATTTTTTTAAAAAAATTATATATATTTAGAAAAATATATATACTTTTCCATGGCAAAAATAAACCATAAATATTGCATAAATATTAATAAATTCAATCAAACTGTCTCAAAATACTAAATTAAAAAGAATAAATATTATAGAACAAAAATAAATTGCATTGGTTTTACTGGGATGGAGAAAGTTTCATTTTTAGGTGTCCGGTCACTTTTGACCGGGAAGATAACAAGTGTGACTCCGAAACGAAGAGCACCTGAGGGTTAATTTAATGTCAAGTTGTCATGACAAAGACTCTGACAGGTTATGATGTATTGGTTTATGTCAAGATTTCATAACAAAGACATCTTAAACAATGTCATATTTGCATTCAAAATGTCCTTATTGAGCGAAAGACACTTAATGACAGTTGTCATAAACATGCATAAACCCTAATTATTGCATAACCCATAAACCCTAACATGCATAACCCATATTCAAGATCATGTTATATGGTTATGAAGGTGTCTTGTCAGTCTTATGCACACCCCTTCAAGTAAAGTGCTACCAAAGAAATATCTGATCATCCTCCATAATGTGGTCACACTGTGCCAGTAAACTCTTGCAATACCAAGGCAACGACTGACGCATTTGTTACGCGTCCGTTGTCACAGCCCCACTGTGGAAAATGATCCAGTGGTCGGATCGGCATGGAATGGAACGGTTAAGAAACAAGAACGGTTCAGCCTGACGGTGGAAAAGTGACTAAAGATGTTGATCCAGGAGTGTGTTGTATCCTGGCTAGTCGTATAACCAAAAAGGTTCCTAATCAAAGGTCCAATTACACAAACGTGTGTGTTCTCTAGTAGTTTTATATGTTGGTTTTAAGACTGTCCTGGATTACATGACACCGTTTTCAACTACAAATTGAAAACTACTTATGCGTTTTGGCCGTTCACTTACGTTTTGGGGGCCTGAAAATGCAAACTTTTGAAAACGAGATTTAAAGTGCACGTTTTCGAAAACGATAACGTTATTTTCTCTGTGTAAACTACAAAAAACGTGAATTTGTGAAAACTGTGACGTCATGCACATGCGTATTATCTATAGGCACTTAGTGTTTAACAAAGTGACACTTCCAACTACAGGCCTGGCCTGAATTACACAGCATTTGTAGTCGTGTTGTCGTTCCAGTACATTGTTGTCATGTACACATACCCGTAAAATCCAGATTTTGCTGGATAGTGACAACATGCCCCACTTTTAGGCAGAGGTTCTGAACCAAAGTGCCGGGATCTATTAAAAGGCTCCTTCCCAGGAGCTTCAATAAGTAACAATTTAAATGTAGCTATCTTAACATGATCATGTTCAAAATATAGTTCAGAAATAGCCTATTTATGGCTGGAAATTACATAACAAAGATTACATTACATAACAAAGCTCTTCCACAATTATTCAAACTCTTTCACAATAAGCAATGGCAAATCCTTGATTTTTCAAATCCACTGGGATTTAGGACCACTTTTGCAATAAAAATTCCCTATGCTGTTCAAAGTTCCCTTTAAAGTTCGAACTGAACATGTTCACTCCCTTCGATGGTGGAATAACCAGTGAAGTCCACTTCACAGTCCACTTGCGCTCGAATTGAACACACCATTGGTCTTTCTTGCACCTATTTTTGTATATTGAATTGTAATTAGTCATTTCTTTCCTGCATGATGACAGCAAAAGCAACTATGATGCAGCATTTCATTAACATAGCCAAAGCATAAAACCTCACTTAAAACCTATAGCACTATTATTTTGCTGTATTGCAAGCACAATTTTCAGTTACAGAAACGGAAACTTAGGTGACCGAAAGTACCAACAAACCTATATGACCTATTTTTATATAACCATTTCTTTCTTAGTAACCTGGAGGTGTTGTCAAATTTTAATTTTAGTTTTGAGTCAGGTTACCATGGCAACGCAGGTCACAAGCTCAAATTCAACCAGTGTTGACAACTTTATATTTATTTATTTTTTACTTTGAGCATTTAAAACACTTATTAGCCCAAACTGGAGCAAACAGAGCCGTGTCACCACGAGTTACCTTACAAATTTGGAAAAAAACAAAACAAAATTGTGTGTGTTGGTACTTGTCTTTATTCATATATTCATTAAGCTGCAAAAACAGCTGCTTCCTGTCACATCTGGGACAGAAACATACTCTGTTTAAGAAAAACCATCATATACAGTTGCTTACTAGTACAAAAGGTTGCAAACAGGCACATATGCAAAGCACACACATGATTTGCTACTGTGGCAATTCTACATCACATTCAGTTTGATAGTAGACTATTCATTTAAGCACATCATAGATCCTGTCTATAAACCCCATATAACATTACAATAAATACTATTTATTATTAACGATTTCCAATCATCATTGTGCTCGTAATTAAAATACGGTGAACTGGTCCGCTCATTCATTCAGTGGAGGTTCCCCTGCTACGAAATTCTCTTCTGTTCAGTTCACACAATGCGATACGCACCGATTTCTGTGTAACAGTACTCCCGAGGTCATACAGGATAATGGCAGCCTGGGTAATTTCAAATGAAAGGTTTTCTGGGACAGACAACAAGGGCTAGACGTAGCCGTATAACACTTCATCGTATTTTTGACGCTCACCAGATACTCCATCTAAGAAGTGATCGTTTTGTATATGTATTATAAGTGCAGACATAATACAATTACATTAACTTTGTGCCTCATACATAGCAGAGCATGGTAACAAAACCTATATAAAAATAAAAAATTAAAATGAGTCCCATGTGTCGCAGTCAAATCATATTAAGATGTGCAAATAATTTCCAGACGATCACACAATTCTCATCGCGGCCTCATAAAAGTTTCACGTCACTGCAGTTAGTCAAAAATGGCATCCTGACTTTTCCCAAAAACATCGTCTGTGATAAATCACTAGGCACAATAGTAACTACTGAACGCTCTTCCGCATTTGATTTCGTTCATCGTGCCAGCTAGTTTCCGGCAGTGGCGGTATGTACATCCATAATAGAAGAAAAGGTCCTGGGCTCAGTACATCCATACTGATGAGTTCTATGGAGGTTAAAGGTCACCGCTTTGGGGTTCAGGGTTCCGGGAATCCCGGCCCGAGCTGCGGCCTAGTCTGGGGAAGCGACTGGATCGGGCAGTTTTGGCTCCACTCTCATTGGCCGTCGGGCTGTCCCTGTTAGAGAACAAACGCAAACATGGGTGAACCCCCAGGCCACTTTGCTCTTTCTTCTCCTGCCTGACTCATTTGAGTTGTAATATCTTCGGAAAACCGATAGCTCCCACCAGGCACCTAAATGCTTAAACGGAGCAGAGCAAACCACGGCTCAGACATGTCCTCTGTGCATTTACTCTGTGTGACTAAACGCTCCTGCTTGTCAGAGTCCCCGCTGAAGGTAAATAAACAATGAAACAAGCTCCTCGCGATTACGTCGTTTCCTTATATCCTCACGGGCCGCGCACTGACATCACCGGTAACTCAAGGCTAACAAACTGAAATTGAAAGATGCCTGCGCGTTGAGCCTACTGAGGCTGAGTGTGTGTGTCAGAGACAGTGTGTGAGTCCTGAGGGAGGGCTATATAGACATCAGCTGGAGTTGATGGTTAGACACTATACATTACCCAGCTGAGGCTCACCGTACAGAGAAAACCCCAGCTTGGAAACCATGACAACTATGTCACTCATGAGCTGGAGGAGCCAGTGACGATCCCGCTCCCAAACTACATAAATATAAATCAATGTACATAAAGTAATGGTACTGTACATACTGTACTGTATACCTCTGCTTGCTAAAAACAAGACAAATACTACAAATAAAGTAGAGATATTACAGATCAATGATTAAAAATAATTCATGATAGAATAATGCAATTAAATACAAGATAAAAGTTATTTTTTTGGTAACACTTTAGAATATGGTTCCTTCGTTAATGAATAACTACACAAGAACCAATGAGAAACAAAATATTAACAATCTAGTAACTGTTATTATATGTTAGCAATAAGGTACGAGAGGCTGTGCTGTATTGTGAATAAATAACGCTTTGCGTCTTGCCTAACAACGCCCTTCAGCTGTTACTTTTTCACGATACAGGACTTGCCTCGAGTACCTTATTGCTTTTTTAAAACTGTTGCCTCACAATATTTAAGTAAAAAACAATGAATTAGTGCAACTTTCTTGAATTAAAATCACTAAAAGTCTTCCTTCCGCTAGAAAAAAATAGTCCCTGAGCGTGAACAGCAACAATGTGTAAAATGCATGAAAGCTCAAATAAAAACAACATAGAACCGCAGTGTTGCGCACCGATCAATAGAACCGTTGGGTGAAGCGGTTATAGCCGTGTTTTATCGTGAATAAAGCACAGCTGTTGACCAATCAGAATCAAGGATTCGAACTAACCGTTTTATAATAACTAATAAGAAACTCTGATTAACGAACTAGAAAGTAATAGCGCACTGATGAAAGTTGTAGTTCACTATTAACTAATCAATAACTACTAATTTTTATGCTTCCCAGAGAACTAGTGAAAAAGTTTATTAACAATCTAGTAACTACTAATAACTAAAAATAAACTCTGATATACGAATTAGTAAGTGGTACGTCATACTTCTATGGGATTTACAAATTATTTGGATTCGTATTATAAAGTGAAGATCATGGGAACTTAATGACTCAAGTGTTAATACATGATCTAGTCATGATTTGTGCAACCAAACACTAAAGTCATTTCAAGCATTTGAGATTTTTGGTGAACTTTAGTAAACTTTTAGAAAATTTCTTTAGAAGTATGTAGTAACACTTGAGTCATTACTAGTTAGTTCCCATGATCTTCACTTTATAATACGGATCCAAATATTTAGTAATTCCCACAGAAGTATGAAGTACCACTTTCATCTGTGCACTATTACTTACTAATTCGTACTAATTCGTTAATCAGAGTTTTTTTTAGTTAATAGTAGTTACTAGATATTAACAAACTTATTTCAGTAGTTCTCTGGGAAGCATTAAAAAAATAATAGTTATGGATTAGTTAATTAATAGTGAACTGTTGTGAGTGAGTTATAACAATCACTGTTGTTACTGAGTGATTGTTAATATTGTGTTACTTATTGGTTCTTGTGTAGTTATTCATTAACGAAGGAACCGTATTCTAAAGTGTTACCGTTTGTTTTATAATAACCCAATTAAAATTGAAACATTATTAGTGGATACCTAATTGGAACTTCATTCTGAATCTTGACTAAATTGTAGGAATAATGTATTTTTGTCGGCCAAATCCCAGAAACCAGTTTCATCGTTCTGAAGTCAATGTTTTTTGGGGTTAAATGCCTGAAATAAGGTATGTGGTTAAAATAAGCTTAATTCTACAAGAAAGTACAGCAGTATTACCTCCTTGTGATTCTTTTAAAGAACACCTTAACAGCCATGTATAAGGTTTTTAATTGCACTTGCAACTATTCTAACTCAAAAGTTTTCTGTGGCATACAGTACATTCGTTTATAGCCCAAGTTTAGCTTTTTTACTTCTGGTGATTGTATTTAGGCTTTAAACTTCATGAAAGTTCATTTGTGAAGATTATCATGATGAACATTGTGAGAATCAAACTTTTGATGAACACAAAGTATATATATATATATATATATATATATATATATATTATATATATATATATTATAGAAATCCAAAAGACTATGGAAAAATCCTATTTTGGATTTTGTTGAGGGAACCAGGGTGATGCTAACTTTCAGGTTGACCTCCAAAAATACAATCACTGCAGCACTCTACAGGGAAGGAGACTTTTTTTCTATTTTATTTCTATATAATCTCATTTCTCATTTTGACGGTGCAAACAGTGAGCAGGAAAGCGGGTGGGCAGATTCTTGGAAAAAACACTTTTGGAAGTGCCAGGTGGAATGAAGGGCGACTGCAATGTTGTGAGACTGTCATAGATGAACGACAGAGGAGCGGTGTGCTTGTCAGAGTCGTGCTCCTGTATCACCAGGGTGCGAACTACCATAGTCCATATAGTCCATAGTCCCATAGAAACCATAGTCCGCTAGGGAGAGCTCAGCTTAAAGACATGGGCTCCCCTGAAAACGTGATACGTGACATTTTGGTGGGTCTCAAAAAATAAACATTGACAACCTTTTATTTTGACGTGCAATTTCAATGTTGTATAATGTGATAATCATAGATTATTACAGGTATGTGTAAAATAGTAAAATATCATTCATTCATGCATGATGGCGATTTAAACCTAATTCACTTCAATAAAGATAACTATCAATGCTATTCTTGTCATGAGCATCAATGCGGATAGCGCTGCGGTGCAAAATCATGTTTAGAAACTACATGTTAACTCAAAGATTTGTGGAAAAAATATAAACGTTGGAGGCCACTGATCTGCGTGCGAAGTCCTTAAAATCCATTCTGTGTTAAGGCAAAGCATGTTATTCCCAATTATCTGTTGTGGCTGGGTTGTTATAGGTCTGCGTGACTCTCCATGTAGGCCTAATTGAACGGAGGAATTATGGTATTCTTCAGAGGCCTGACGAGTAATTTAGCCTTTGTTCAAGTGAACTCAAATTGACAGCTAATTTATAGACTATTTATGGGTGGCTATCTGCTGTTTGACTCATCAATCTGTGTCGATAAAGTATACTAGGGTAAAAAGTGCTGTATAAAGTGTGCATACTCTTGTAGCTGTTACGTATCTTTGGAAGTCAACCTCCTCCCAACAACCACAACAAGTGGGCTCCCCTAAAGGACACGTTAAAGTTCAAACACTGTGTATCACGTATGTCAGGATCCAGCCCTGAAATAACATTCATGTTTTTTTGTTTTGTGTGTGTGTTTGTGGGCAGAACTCAAGGCAAATGTATCATAAGCCTGGCTCTTGCGGGATGGAAAGGCTGTGACTGCATCCAATCAAATTCGTACAGTGACAGTGTGTTTTTATGTGTGTAAAGTAAATGCCAGATATTTTAGGAGTATAGAGCCACATCGAAGAGCAAATAAACGCTTTTGTCCAACTGAATGCACCAACATTTGAAAGAAAACGTGTGTGGATTTCCAATACATTTCCAACCAAGTCAAAACAACAGAAACCATAGTCTGCTTAAACACAATCAACTGCATGTCTGCCAACCTGGAGATTAAAAATTAAGTGTGGAATAAAAAAGAAAGATTATATTTTTGAAATATTAATATTTACTGTTTAATACAATAAAATAACCCAATTTGATAAATCCATAGAAAAATCCACATACTTTTCCCCCTATAAACCAGTTATTTGCTCTGTGCTGTGGTTGGATAATTGGGTAACACTTTACAATAAGGTTTCATTTGTTAAAATGAGTCAATGTAACTAACATGAACAAAGCATTTGTTACTGTATTTGTTAATCTCTGTTAACATTAATTTATAAAAACTCAGTTGTTCAATGTTTGTTCATGTTAGTCCACAGTGCATTACCTAATTTTAAAATATTGATTTTAATAATGTATTAGTAAATGTTGAGATTAATATTAACAAAGATTAATAAATGCTTTAGAAGTGCAGTTACCGATAATTATAAAATATTTGACACTCACATTATAAAAAACATGGACACAGTGACAGTGACAGTCACTTTCTATCCCACAAGCTATCAGTTATGACCAATTTATGCAAAAAAAAGCTATGGTTCACATACAGTACTTTTCCTGGATCGTCTTAAAGTGGAGGGAAACAGTAAATTTACTTTACTGTTCTCAAAGAGGACCAAAAACAACAGTTAAAAAAAGCATGTTCTGAATACATATAACGAATAGTGTTTGAGAGGTTTCAAAGGAAATGAAATTTGAACAGTAAACCAGAAGTGTGGTTATGCAACACACATCATACCATGATCGGCTTCTCCTCTGCTGTATTGCTGCTGTCAGATCGACACAGGGCTGAGAGAGAAAAGAAGAGAGCTGGACGAAGGGAAAGAAAAAAAAATACGGGAAAAGTAAAGTGCTGAGCAGCTTTCAATCAAACTTGAGCAGCAGGGAAGAAGCTAGAAGCAGGTAAGTGGGGTGTTGCAATGCCCCCCCACCAGTAAATCTATCCATCTCTCCATCCACAGCTCAACATACACACACACACTCAAAAATGGGTCCTTCCAGCTGAAGCCTGATCTGCAGCCTAAACAGAAGCCTGAAAGAGCCTCCTAATGTTACATAACCTCTAAGAACAGAGATTCAGCTCTTCCTTATCCTTCTATCCCTTTCATCCCTGCTGGAGAGGCTTCTTGTTGTGGATAGGCGCATCATTTCTATGAAGCGAATTTTGAAACGGGTCAACCACATTGAAACGGACGTGGCCAATCAAGTCAACCTGCTCCCTTAGATTTTTGAGCCCATTGGATTTTGAATAATACAAAACAATAACATTTTTCCAAAGGAATAAAGGTAACGCTTCCTTTTACAGTACAGTACTTACAGTGTACTTACCTAGAAAGTACAGGCTAATATAAGGTAAGTACATGGAACAAGGGTAGGTTCAGGGTTAGTACTAGTTATTACCCAGTAATTGTAGTTACTAAAATAAGTACATACACTGTAAAAAAATGATTTTTTGGTGAAGTAAATACTAGCGAAAAAAACCAATGTAATTTACTTGAAAAAGTTAGTTCAGGCAAGAATTTAAAAAACGAAGTAAATTCCATATCAGTACTTAATTCAAGCGAGTATAAATGAAAGTGTAAATATCAACTCAATAAAATTACTCAACTTTTCTGATACTGGGGTTCCCATCATGCACTGGACCTTGAATAATCAATGAGGCTCATTTTTCACTGGTTTTATCATTGATTTTTGTTGTCAGTATTAGTAAATTGCCATTTTATGACATTTCGAGTAAATTTTTTGCTCAAAATGACACATTCAAACACAAAAACGACTCATCAAATGTTACCGCCATTGTGTATTGCCTACCAAGTATTGAGGTGTTTGCATTCACATGAGGCTTAATGTTAATGTCTCAAGATGATCTAAGTAAAGCACATACTATAAATGATAAAATTCAAGATTCTTGTTTTAGTGAAATGTAATACAAAGGCAAAGGAAATCGGTACTAATCAACCTTTTACAAGCCGAGTTAAAATTACTTATTTTTTGTAACGTTTACTTAATTCCATATTCCAAGTAAATTTAACTTAAAGATTTCTAATTAAAGCTACTGATAAATATGTTTAGGTTTTTACTTGGCAAATCTTTGTAAATTTACTAGCATTTTCTGAGTGAGATCGTTTAGCAAGGTTTTTTCAAGTAAATCCTACTCCAAATTTTTTACAGTGTAGTATTTACATGGGAAACTGGACTGTAAAAGGAAGTGTTACCAGAATAAATTACATTTTAAAATTGATTAAAAAGGAAAAGTTATCTTTAAAAGTGTTTGACAATATTAGTGTTTCACTGTATTTTTTTGGTGAGCATAAGAGACTTTCAAAAACATTGGGAAAAAATATCAATCATCTATTTTATACCCCGGTCTACTTGTATCCTAAACGAAGATGAACTAGTAGACCAAGTCTCACACTTACTTTAAGAGATATCAAGTGGTTAAAAAGTGTTTTTGTCTTTGTTCATGTCTAATCTCACCGACATCACCAAGTGAGTCAAAGACCATCACTAGAGCTCCATCAAAACCAAAATGACAACTGGCTGAGACCACCTTTGCTGGAGGTTTTTTGAAGCAGCCCTGCTCAGTAAAGATCTATAGACCTCAAGTGTCTTCCATTTCAAAGCTGAATTCTCTCAAAGTCTGAAAACGCTTTTTGTTCTACAGAAACCTTCTCGCAAGCACGTCTTTTAAAAGACCTTTGTCATCCTATACTCAAAACTGACAGTGACAGTCAGGAGATGCCAGGGACGGGCACACAAGAGCTGTTTTAACATGAAAGGATTCCCTGGTTGGCAGCGCACGCTCACTATAACCTCTGTGCGACAGCCTTTTGCTGTCTGTTTGCCAGGAGTCGGCTTTATTGGCTCGGATATGTATTCGTCAATGTGTTTAAATTGCTGTGAGCATCTATTCCAGGTCTGAGAGCAGCTTCCAGAGGACAAGAACAGAATTGTTAATCACATAAACCACACTGGCAAATGCATCGAGAATAAACACAGTTGTTAGACGGCGCATGTTCAGAAACACAAGCAATTAATCTGTGAACAGTGCACTGCATTTACTGTATACAAAAGTAATACACATAGAGAATGGACTCAAGGACTCTGGGAGCCCCTATATGAGGACTATTGAGACTAAATGGGATGTTAATCATACAGTACATCACATCCAACTCTCTCTCTCTCTCTCTCTCTCGCTACCTAAAAAAGCAGCTGGACTCATCTGTCCTTAGTACTCAAATTATCTCCAGTCATGCCAAGCAAAGAGCCATTATCTTCTCACAATGTGCCAAGGGTCTGTTTTAATTAAATCCGATTTGATGTGAGGGTAAAATAGTTTTTTTTTTTAATTATTAATTTCCTGTTTGTAATCACGTCACACTGCCAGAGCCAGCGCTTACAATAAACCATTGAGATCCAGCGTGTGAAAGGAAGTCTGACCTGATAAATCAATGAGCCAATCGGAACAGAAAATTGGCTGGTAAAATGCAGGATGTCAGCGGAGTGTAAGCAGATCAAACTTCCTGTTAAAGAGCAGCTGTGAGATGATGGTTTTTGATGCATTTGCTCTGTGTATAGTGGGCAGTGTGGGGAAAAAAACACGGGATCTATTCACTAGCCATTGTAATCTAGCTTAAACAGGTGCTGAAAAAGTCTCATAGGTATTTAAATGAAGTCATTTGCATTCTATTCAGCACAAACACACCTGTGCATGGAAATATGGTTTTAGGAAGTTTGTAAAAGTCAGTGGATAATTAACGCTGTGCTGTTATCGCCCACGGAAAGCAGGCTGTAAATGGGGTTTATTAAAAAGCGATTTTTTGTGTGCTTTTTCTGCTCATAATGACAGCAGTAATTCATCAAATGATGATCAAATATTGGAGGAGAGCATTATAATGGGGCCTATATCTAGACACTGTGTAGCCAAGTGTATTTTCTGTATTTTAAAAAGCCAATCACAATGGAGCCATACCGGCAGTCATACTGTAGCAATGGTTCTCAAGAAAATTCCAAAAGGGCCTCAAAATGACCTAAAGTTATTTAAAATAAGGCAACAAGCATTCAAATAAGCTGAAAAAAACTAAAATGAAAGATATTTCTTATTTTAATTTACCCCCTAAGCAAGGGGTCCTGTATTTATGAGGTTCAAAAGTGTGATCTTCAAACTCCACGGGCATTTCTTTTCATAATGAATATCCATTTTTCTAGTCACGCCAAGCTCTGAAATATTTTACTGGGGAGAAACTGTGAGTATAAAATATTCATTTAAAAATCCTCATCTTTTTACAGTAAATCATGAACAAAGTAAAGTAAATTCACTAGTTAAAAGGAGTGGGAATCTTGAACATTCACCAACATTCAGATCTTCAAACTTCTGAAATCCTTACATTTAATTCACAGAAACAAGGAGTTTCAGTGTCTGAGTCTGGCTTTTGAATATTGCTGTGGACAATGGGAGGCCTTGGAGTCAAAAAGATAAAGAACTACTTTACTAAAGTATACCAAATTGCATCTTCTACAATCTAATATTCAGAAGCAACCCACGAGATTGTAAATTCGGCATGCATATAGCATTCAATAAAAACTTTATGGCCTTTTTTGCTTAATTCCTTTAGTAAATCAAGTGCAGCACGACAGACGGCGCGCATGAATCAGTGACATTTCTTTATTTAGCATGCATACATGGAATTTGAAAGTTTGATTGTCGTGCCTTACTTGAGTGACAACTCAAAATGGCATGTATCTTTCATGGAGTGTCATATAGAGTTCATAGAGCTGAATTACATACAGTTCATGGTTACTTCATGTGGATTCTTGTGTTAGTGTGTGTGTACTCACTGGCAGAAAGGCAGTAAATGCAGTAAGGTCTCCTTTGTGGGCTGGGCAGTGAATTCAGGCAGTGTCTGGATCAGTTTATTCATCACCATACGCAGATACGACTGCAGCTGTTTCCTCCTCTCCTCTACAAACTTGGCATCCTGCAAATTCAAACACATACACACACTGTGTAAAGTACTTGATTATAATTTTAACTGTAGTGTGTTATTTGATCATTACAAATGTGTAATTAAATGTGAGATCAAATGAAGTGTGAACGTAAAGATAAAAAAGGATGTGTCAGATGCTAGTCTTAAAGTAACAGGAGCCTAATAAACCTGCTGCTGTCTGTAATTAAAGGAGCATTTCACCCCTTTGAAAGTAGATAATGTATGTAGTCGAAATGTAAAATAATTTTTGAATTTGGTGCCCTCTTGATCGAGAAAAGACATTTGTATGAAAGACTACAACTCCCACAATGCACAGCTCCGCAAGCCACACCTACTAATCCAGAACTGCGCGCACATCAGAGAAATCACTCTTCCGTCTACAAGGCTAACGTTAGCTGTCACCAGATTTTGAAGTTCATTTCACACAAAATTTCTAGTTAGTTGCCTGTGGCGAGCAGGACGAGGGGTGTGAGAGGACGGCGCGAGTGATTATGAAAGACACTCACACACCGGTCTCGCATCTCATGTTGCACGGAGGAGCGGATCATACACATAGTTATCATAAAAGAGGAGTGACGACGGCAAATCGAGAGAGAAACTGATTTTATGTTGTGTTTTGTTTATGTTGTGTGTAACGTTACATCAGTCGTCAATGAGGGGCTGCTGGCTTATACTTTCGTTTTGTAGTTGTTCATTTTACTATTAAAATGTTTAAATGTTTGCCGGTTCCGGTTTTTAAAACCGCCGTTTTTTTTTAATTTTCTACGTCATAATAAGCAGGAAGTAAAAGACTTAAATCCTTATTCCTAACATCTCAGGGGAAAATAAAGGAAAAAACCATGACCATTCAAAAATATGACTGGGTTTCTAAAGATACAAAGCAAAGCCAATCAAAGAACAAAAGAAATGACTGAATAACTTTTGTACATTTAAATAAGGATTCATCTATATTCAATTTAGAATTTATGCAGTGAATACTGTGCTTTGTTTAGTAAATGCACAGATTATTACAAGAAATTATTACATTTCTGTATATTTACCAGAAAATCTTAAAGCACAATTTTCAAGGTTAAATGGGCCAAAGTCTATGAAAACGGCTACTCTTAAAGAGACAGTAGCCAATAATTATGTCTGTCAGTAAAGTTAATCAAAGAACAAAGGTACAATAACACAGAAAATTAATCACTGCTCTTGAGCAAAGAACTTTTGCAGGTTTGATAAGGATTAGTCTATATTTAATCTATAATGAATACCTTGCAGACTGTTTGATAACTTAATTCACTTTCTATATATTGTCCTGTTAGTCAGGTAGGAAGGGCACAGGTAAATACGACATTAATTAAGGTTTATGTGAGGATTGTTTAAAGTTCACCTAAATTTTAAGCTATATACTTTGAAGCCTAATAAATGTTTTAAAAAGTATAGCTTTCAATTACACTTTAATGTTCAATGCCTATAATTAATTTAAAATTGGTGGGGGGGGGGGCATTAAACAAGTATTTAAAATATACTGTCATTATGTTGTCTCTACATAAAAGTTGTGTTTTTATTTGTGATTAATCATGATTAATCACAGAAAAAATTGTGATTAATCGAGTTGATTTCTTTAATTGATTGACAGCACTAATAAAAAATATAAAAAAGATTCATGTTTAATTAATATTTTTATAATATAAATATTTTGATAAATATATATATATAAATATATATATATATTTATAAATATAATATTTTGATAATTTAGTTACATTTTTTGTTAATCTAATCGACTGACAGCACTAATAAAAAAATGAACATTCTGTTAAATTTCTCCTGTGTTCCTTCATATGATTATGATTCATCCATGACAATATCCCTTTAAAAGTCTGTTTCATCAGGACCTGCATTGACTTTCCAGCATGAAAACATCAGCATTGCGACTGTACCCAGCATATCAAGCTGATGGATAACCAGATCAAAGACAGTGCTGTGGTGGCGGTGACATCAAAAGCAACTGAGATAGAACAAGGGACAGCGGGAGAGAGATTGAAATGTCATTAATGTCCCCTATATGACTGATTAATTGGCCCTGATGGCCCTGATTCTTCAGTTCTTGCATCTTTGCACGTGTGTGCACATGTGTGACATCAGTCATGTCTCACGTGCTGAGGGGAAGCTGACTCTGAATGCTCTGGCATCACCCACTCCATTAGAGGGGCAATGGCTCAATCACCCAACAATAAAACAGAGCGTTAGAACGTGTGTGTTTGTGTGCCATCTAAGCCACTGTCACCGCACATTTTAGCATTAGTGTGTCATCAGGGCATGAAGGTCTAATAGTGATCCATCTCCAACAGGCATGAAGAGCATAAAAGTTGATTATGATATGGGATATGTGGAGGAGATCACTGCTGTCAGATTAGCTTACCCATGAGGGCTGCGCCTGCCAGGGCTAATTTAATGCTCCGGCCCACGTCATCTCAGAACTCTCTTTAAAGGTGAGAACCATGACATCAAGTACAAATCTACGCTCTTTGTGCACTTTACAACAATAACATCAAGTGATATTCACTATAAAGTACATCAGGGGGTCTTCAAAGTTTATCGGGCCAATGACCCCTTAGAGGGGACGGAGACAAAGCAGGGACCGCCTGTTTCACAGTGTGTTAGAAGTTGCATTTTAAGCCTAACCTAAATAAAACATGCATACAGTGCCATATACACTGTGTGCAAAATTTATATTTTTGAGGTTTCATTTTATTACTGAACTACTACAGTGCTCTCAGCCAATCCAACATCTTAATAAACCTCAATCCTGAATATTTAAGGAAGCAAAAGTGAGGTTTTGGCTTTCTTAGGAGAATATCGGTGTGCACAATTATTGGGCAACTCTTATGGCGCTTTTCCACTGCATAGTACGTAGGGATGCAACGGTACACGGTAAAATCCCGGACCGTTCGGTCAGCCCTGCACGGGACAATCTAACCTCGTGTCCCGCGGGACTTCGGTTCTGCCATAGAGTTCGTGCTGATCCTTTAACCGTATTTTCCGCACTATAAAAGGCGCACTTAAAAAAATCTTCTCAAAAAACAACAGTGTGCCTTATATTAGATCCATATCATATATGGATTAAATTCGCCCGCGAACTCGCGCTCGTGTCCAGCTTTGTCACACGGCCAGTTCAACCTCGTATAAATCAGGTTATGTGTGTCGCTCACGAGCGCTCACTCTAACAGACACACGAACAGACCGGCGCTGCTCGCGCGTCATAGATGTTCATAAAGCGCTCCTCGTTCACACGGGTCGTCTCATTCAAAACAGCCAACTGTTGTTAGTGAGCCACCGCACATTGAATAATATGAGTCAGGCTGCGAATGTAAGTTACGTGCCCGCCCCAGCGCGCTCACGCTTACTAAATAAACGCCTCACCTCCGGCTCCACGTAGCCTACTCTCTACATTCCCAGCACATAGTGGATGCATAACGCAAACCCAGTCAAATGTTCAGTCTCTTTCTGCACAAAACATGCACCGAAACCGAACCGAGACCCTGGCCCAAAAACCGAGGTACGGACCGTACCGTGGGCTATCTGTACCGTTGCACCCCTAATAGTACGGTACGGTTCGGCTCAGTACGCTTCGACTCGGCGTGGAACAGTTCGGATCGCTTTGCGTTTCCACTGCAGTAGTACCCCTTCAAAGTGTGTGGGGCTGATCGTTATTTGCGCGCACCTCTACTGCCATGACATCATCTTAAAAGCGCCACATTTTCAAACCCACAACACAGGAACAATGGAGACTATCGAGGGGATGGTGTTCCTGATTCTCGGTATGTGGTTGTTTTTAACTGCTAGACGGAAAAAATGTGTTTAAAATGAAGCTGATGGCAGCAAAACAAAAATACTGCTAAAAAAGTGTCTCGTGTCGCAAATCCAATGACGCTGGTAGTGACTATTCTGTCTGACCAATCAGTGATCCGTCACATTTTAGTACCGGTACGGTACGCTTGGAACCTCAACAGACCAGGTACCATTTAAAGCGACCTGAAGCGAACCGTACTGTACCGTACCATGCAGTGGAAAAGCACCACAAGTGAGCCGTACCGAACCAAACCGTACCGTACTATGCAGTGGAAAAGCACCATTAGTGTGTAGAATTATTATGCAGCAAAATGAAAAATGTACTTCGATGCATGCGATGGACTTCTTGAAAGATTCAGACTTTTTCCTGTACCAGAAAGTATCTTCTGAAAACTTGGCAGTAGGTTTGGGAGTCCTTTTTGAGTCCATCTTCAACCTGAAAAGGTCCAAGTAGCTCATCTTTAATAATACCAGCCCATACCATTACCCCACCTCCACCTTGCTGTCGAAGTGGAGCTCTGTGCCCATTACTGATCCAGCCAGGGGCCCATCCATCCGGTCCTTCAAGAGTCACTCATCTCATCAGTCCATAAATCCTTTGAAAAATCTGTTCAGATATTTCCTAGCCCAGTCTTGACTTTTCAACTGTTTCATGTTCAGTGGTGGTCGGATTTCACTCTTCCTTACCTTGGCCATGTCTCTGAGCACTGATTGAACACTTGTCCTTCTGGGCTCTCCAGGTAGGTTGCAGTTCTGGTATATGACAGGACTGAAGGATAATGGGTTCCTGGTAGCTTCACGTTTGATTCTTCTCAAATCTTTGGCAGTTCATTTGCGTTTTGTTTTTTTTCTCAACATGTTTCTTGCAACTCTGTTGAGTATTTGCTACAAAACGTTTGATGGTTCTGTGACCACGCCCCAATATCTTCTCCATCCCTCTGAAATACTTTTTTTTTTTTTTTTTTTTTTTTTTTTTTTTACAATTTTTTTACTTTTTTGGCCCATTTTGTCTGAGGAAAAGAAGCTGCCTAATAATTATGCACACCTTGATATTATAGGGTGTTGATCTCCTGAGGCCAAACCCTCCCTCATTACACAAAAGCACATCACATGCAATGCTAAAATCCAATAAGCATTCAAGTTTATACAGCTTGGAGTTAGAAAAAAATGCATAAAAATGATGATATGGTCAAAATACTCACTTGCCTAATAATTCTGCACAGTATATATGTACAGTATTTGCATACTTAATTTTCACAGTCACATTCCATCCATACATCCATCCATCCAAACATCCATCAATCCATCCATCCATACATACATCGTATAAGTATACATATACAAAATATAAATGCATAAACATTTATAAAAACTGCAACAACTTAAGGTTGGTAGGATTTGGTAAGTCTCTTATGATAAAGGGCTCCATTTGAACAAATCTAATCAATGTAATACAGGTTTTTCTCTATCTAATATACCATATAACATATCTAATCATATATCTAATATGGCAAATCAACTTTTTCAACATCCTTTGATTAATATACGAAGAGTTCAGTTGCAAAAGCCTCTAAGTGCCATTTGAAATTTTCTTCTAGAATGATCATTTTTATCAAGCTTGTATATTTAAAGGTCCCAAGTTATGCCCCTTTTCACAAAAAGTGAAATAAGTCTCTGATGTCCCCAGAATGTGTATGTGAAGTTTCAGCTCAAAATACCCAACAGATATTTTTTTTACAGCATGTTTAAATAGTCATTTTTTGGGGCTCAGTAAACACGCTGTTTTAGTGTGTGCCCTTTAAATGCAAATAAGCTGCTGCTGCCGGCACAGGGGGCGGAGCTTCATGAGCTCGTGCTCAGTCTCTCAGGACAATTTCATCTCACGGAATGATGATAATATCAGAAACTCTCAGTAACGGTGTTCATTTCGAGTCGGACAGTAATGCCTACAGAGTCAGAGTGCTGTATGGAGATGGAACAGGTATAGTTTAGTAGTTTAATTACGGTTATTATAGCGTATTTGTCATCTGATTGTACGTATCCATTATTTATTAGTAGCCTTACTACAAGTCTGCTGTTTCGGACCAGGTCCGAATGATGATCAAACATATACTGATGAGTTTAATAAAGTTTATTGTACATCACACAAAAGATGAAGCGTCAGTTTTACTTCAGAAAATCACCGTAAGAGCCGAGTAAACACAGTAAGTTATAAGAAGTTAAGGGAGTTGAGGGAGCATTCCTGTGGGCGGACGTTAGTCAAAAAACTGTTCTACTGACATAATTAAAGAAGGAAGTAGAGGGATGTAGTCCAAACGGGCTGCTCGATGTAGGCTACTTTTGTTAAATAAAATATCTCGCTTGGCATTGAACTTTGAGCTTTATAATTTTACAGATATTATTCATACTAACAACAACATTACACAACTAAAGTTTGAAACATGGGATCACGAAGAATGGGACCTTTAAGTTCAGTAATTTCACTTAAATGGCAATGAAGATTACCTATTAATTGTCATTTAAGTGTAATTACTGAACTTAAATGTACAAGCTTGATAAAAATGATCATTCTAGATGAAAATTTCAAATGGCACTTGTTCATACAGTTCAAAAGAAGAGCTTTTATTTGAAATAGAAAACTTTTTTAACATTATAAATGTCTCTACTGTCACCAATTTTATGCATACTTGCTGAATAAAAGTATGAATTTCTTTCAAATAAATATCTTACTGACCCCAAACTTTTGAAAGAACAGTGATGAATAAACTAAAGCACACACCTAACAAGATAAACTCACTCGAGTGTATTTGTCTCCTTGAATAGAGATGTGTGTGAGAGAGAGAAAAGAAACCCAAACCCTTCTAAAGCATTCCTAGTTTGAGAATGTATTACGCTACTAATTGGATTCTATCAAGATAACAAGATACTTTTCACCCAGGGACCAAACACCTTGATAAACAAGCCAAGCACACGCACACATGCTCTTATGGCAAGTGCATTTAATAACGGTGATGTTTTAAGCGGTTTATGAGTGCAGAACCTTCAGAAGATCCGTTAAAACAAACACCCGCTTGCAATTCACACAAACAACTTGTGGCAAAACCAACAAAGTGCTTCACAATCTCTTAAGAGAATGAAAATGTGCAAATTATTTTCTCAAGCTTCTGTCTTCGGGCCAGTTTTGTTTCTTTCCATAAACGACAGGCTCCTCTCCAAATTCCTCAAAGCACAGTTCTGCTGATCGTCTGTGTCTGACAGCGACAGGCATTGAGACAGAGAAAATCACAGCCAGACATTACCATTATAGCCAATAAAGACTTGCTGAGGTGCTTCATCTTCAGAGGCTATTGTCTGGGCCAGCTGGACAAGCCGTTGCCACACAGTGAGTTGTGTTCGCTTTTGTACGAGTCACATGTGCAGCATGTATGGACGTGTGCAGATTTGAATGAATGAGACACGTTGTCAAAATGACAAAGTGTAAGGGTGATTCAAGTTGGAACAGCAAAACCCATCATACTGTCCCTGAGAATTAAACAGATATGACTGAAAGAGGTGATTTATCACGCTGACCCTCCCACTGAAGGTTGCTGTAAAAGTGGTTGTACGGGGACAGAGTCTCATTCGTCCTACAAATAATAACTGATGGTACATATTTACTCTAGCTTAAAGCTTTTGATTCTGTAGTAAAGCAGTAGCTTCCGACCACAACTGTTTGACAAATTTGATTTTTATCAAGATAATCAATCATTTAAAGGGATACTCCACCGTTTTTTCATTTAAAAACTCTGTTATTCCCTTAAGGCGAGACACGGCAGGCAAAAACACTGGTCAATTTTGAGAATTTGGGCTATTTGTATTCAATAACATGTCGTCTTTCAGACTTGCGCTGAAAAAAAGTCCAAAACACACATTTAGGTCTTTATTTTACGACACTTTGTCTGTTTGCGTGAGTATATTTTGACTAAATTCCTCAAAAGTTGGCATTCTAAATCATCCAGGGTGTGGATCGCGATCACCCTGTCATCGCACACACCGTTAGAAAGCTCTCTTCTCTCCTCTTCAATGCTGTCAGATCCAAATATGGTCATTTCCTGTTTATCAATAACCAATCGTGAAAGTAAAATGGGCCAATTAATATTTAAAGGCTTTTTTAATTATTTAAAGGCTAATAATTAATATTTTTCTCACACTTGTAGTGACGATTTTCCACTTCTGTAGCACCAACATGCACCAAACTTTACAGCCGTATTCCCAACTATATTGTGAAGGTTTGTTCAGACAGATTTGTTGATATATTATTCTTGGCCTGATTTATATGACATTTTATGCCTAAAAATAGGGCGGAAATCATTTTTTAAGGCTATTGGCAGTATTTTCTGATTTACAGGGTAACTAAAGGAGATATTCATAATCTCCTCTGAAAAGGTCTTTTCATTCAATATATCAACAAAATGCAAACCTTGTTTTTTTTAATGGTCAGATTCGTCACTTCAAAATGTATGCAAATTAGCACATATTTAATTAGATATAGCCTGATTAGCATATTTAAACATAAAATTACAGCAAACTTGCAATGCATTTTTTTCTCCTAGTAGCCTAATCAACTATAATATATGGAGAAATACCACAGCAAGTGCTTGGGAGCACTTCGACTCGGCGCATATGTATCTATGGACTCGGCGCAGTAATATCATCACTCAAGAGAGTGACAGGGGAGAGAGGACTTTTCACGAGTGATGATATTACAATGCCGAGTCGAAGTGCTCCCAAAACACTTGCTGTGATATTCCGCCATACAATATAGTTATCCACTTTACACGCTTAGAAAAGCGCAACGTTTCATTTTGTGTCCATGTCCTAGGTCGAGTTACTCTACTCATGTAACTATTTAAATAGGGAAAACGTGGAGGTGTTTGGTCGCTTCTCTGCTTGGCCCATATTGAATGAACTGGGCTAGTTAAGTGCGATCAAAGTGTCTTGTGCGCCAGAGCGATTGAGTGCACGCACTGAGACGACAGAGGTATGTATCAACCCGTCTTAGTTAAGAGAATAACACAGTTTAATCTGAAAAAACGGTGGAGTATGCCTTTAAAGCATATCTGTAGTAATTAACCAGGTTTTATGTGAGAGGTCATTTACATTTATGGATTTTCCAGACCGTTTAATCCAAATGACTTGCATTCAGGATACATTTTGTAAATTTTCTATGATATCATATTTTAGTTCATGTTTAAGTAGCGAAAATGTTTTTTTATGCTTTTATGCTATAGTAACCCTAATAAGAAGCAAGCAATTCATGAGAGAACATGTATTTGCTGTGTTCTTTCTCCACACTTCTTGTGCTTTTTGTCACAAGAAAAAAAAGTATTGCAAGCGTCAGGCATGTTGCATGTGCATACAAAATGCAGGAGTCATAATTTATTCACTTTGAATAGTGAAAGCAGAAATGGCAAACACTGCATTAATGAGAACAGGGCAGATCCTCCTGGGGCTGTCATCTTTAATGCAAAGATAATGTGCAGTTCAATTAAAGCTGTGCCCACGAAGCCCGAAGAGACAACAGACTGAAATATTCTGTGCCTCCCTCAACCTTTTGTTTGAGCCAAATGGAGGGAAATCAATAATATATGATGCAGGTAGCCAGTACCATAATGATCATGTGTTATGGACTATAAAGAACCTTCCAATCTCTTGCACTCAGGAAAATATGGATACAAATGTCTCAAACCAGGTGTTGGGAAAGCCCAATGATGAGAACAAATGGGTCAGTAAATGTACGAAGACCTACAGAGAGTCAGTAAATAATTCAGCACACAGCAGAAGGTGGGTCAGACGAGAAAGTCTCAACCTCCAGTCAAGTATTGTGCACAAAACAAACGATTCAAAAGATTTGTGTTCACACACACAAAACAAATTCAATTAGGGTTGCTCACGATTTGGGGAAAATGTCATATTGCGATTATTGAGGTCAATATTGCGATTGCGATATAATAAACAAAGGGTTTCATGAGTCAACTTGCTTGATTCTGAAGCAAAATGCACACACAGATTAGTGATCATTCTGAAATGTGTATTTCTCAACTCAAACTAGCAACAACTGAATGATTGATAACAGCTATAACGATCAATAAGCCATTGATTTCTGGATAAAAATGAGCCATCCAACATTACAGTGATTCCATCATTACAATTGAAAGCTATACATTTTTTTAAAGAGCCCCTTTCATGGATTTTTGAAAATGACTGTTCATATGGTGTGGAATATAGCTCTAAGGGAATGAAAACATCCTGCAAAGATTAATATCTGAAAGTGCACCGTATATAAAGTTATTGTCTTTCAAAAGTGAGAGTCGACTCTGAGTCTATGAAATGAATTGTTTTTTGAAACGAGTCATTAGCTGTTACATCGTGACGTAGAGAGGTCATTGGCCGCGCGCAGACGGAAGTGTAAACTTGAAGTCTACACATTCAAATACTTCATCATAGCATCATGTCGAGAAGACGCTGTGTTCTACAATGCAAAGATAGTTCAGCCACTTTGTTTCCATTTACCAGGGACGAGCATGTGAAGAATCGGTGGTTAAGAGTTCATATTTGCAACGATACCACAACAGCCCGATTGTGTTCTCATTTTAATGACGAATGTTCAAAAACATAAATGAATTCAAATGTGGATTCGCAAGCGGTTGTTCCCGAAGGAGGGCTCAGTAACTTACTTACCCAGTGTATATGGATCAGCTTCCTCCTTCGAATCACAACCTGTAAGTATTATTAATAATTGTTGCTTTTATGGGTTTTGAACGGTTTTGTAGCATACGCGGGGCGCGAGGAGGGAAGGCGCAATAAGTATGTGTGTGCGCGCGTGTGTGTGTGTAAGTTACGCTCAGCGCAGCTTCTAGGTCTCCAATGTACTTTTTTTTTTAAATATGTGAAATGTTTGTCGCTGTTATTGGAGGTGTCATAAAGAATAGAGCGTCTTGTAGTACTGCAGTGCTTTATCAATATGTTTATGCGTTATGTTAACAAGCAATAAATGACTGGGTCTGTCATCTGACCAATCACCGCCGCTTAGCGTCACGCAAAGGAGTGGTTTGGAAAAATGAGTCGTTGTACGAATCATTTGGGAGTCGGTGAGCAAATCAGTTAAAAATAAATGCATATTATAAGACAAATAAAGTGTTTTTTATCCTTGCATGCATGTTAAACTGTTTTTGGGAACTCCTAAAACAAAAATAGGAACATTTCAAATGCTATGATATGGCCCTCTTTAAATCATTTTAGGTTTCAAAAAATATACAGCCTATAAAAAACACATTATTTTTTACATATTTTACATAATTGCAGCACCTCTCTTCCCAGTCTGTCAGTAATGCTCTGTTTAGCTCCGTCTCTATTGGTGCTTTTCCATTACCAGTACCCAGCTCGACTCGACTCGGCTCGCTTTTCGCTCCGTTTTCCATTGCACGCAGTACCGCCACAAATAGTACCCGGTCGTCATAGCGCTGGTAAGTCCCGCCCATCCGTAAAACTCCAAGTGGACCTCTAGTCTAGGTTGAAAAAGCGTCAATGCAAGTGAATGAGAGGAAATAATTATTTTCTGATCCCGTTTGAATTGTGCCATTGAATTGTATGATTCTTTAGCTAGCAGTTGTGGAATAGACATAACGAGAACGACTACACGTCGCATATGTGACGTCACCGCATAACACATTTTCCCTCCACAAATCACGGTTTTCATCACGTTCAACTAGTTTGTCCTCTCCCTGAAAGAAGGCGGTGAAGTGCACCAAAGACACCAAAGCATGTTTAGCGGGATCCGTGTGCTAGACAGGGTGACGTATAGCAAACACGTCGAAAGAGTTGTAGTCCACAAAGCGCTCTCACACAAAGTCTAACCGTATGAAAATTCTCCCCGCTAAATTGTAGCATTCTTTACATGAAACATTATATAAAAAATTCACAGACAACATACAGTATGTTCACATTCATTGCAAAATTCAAACGGGATTAGAAATTAATTATTTTTTCTCATTCACTTGCATGGAAGATTTTTCAACCTAGAGGTCCAGCGGGGCTAGCTGAAGGGTCTATAGCGACGCCTTTCGTTCCTCGCTGCCCTAGTATCAAGCTCTTGCTGGATCCTGTCTTCGGCAACCAAACAAAGGAAAGTCTGCACCACGGCGTATTCTTCCGAGTTGTCATAATAATAGTAGTAAGTTTAGAAACTATCTCTGGCCAAACTATTTAAAAATGGCGGGGATATTCTGGATACTCCATCTGGCGTGTACAATGATGACGCAGTGAATGGTGACGATTCTCTCTGACGAATCAGCAGTCGGCATTGTTTTCACGTCACATTTTAGTATCGCCTTAGCTCGCTCAGAACCTCGCTGGAGGTGATACAAAAAAAAGTACCCGAAAGCAGGTATAGGTGCAACTTTTACACAGTGGAAAACCAAACAAAGGCGAGCCGAGTCAAGTCGAGCTGGTACTGTGAAGTGGAAAAGCGCCATATGAAGCCCCTCCCTCCAAAAACGTGCAATGTGCCCTGATTGGTCGGCTGGATCAGTGTGTTTTGATTGGTCATCCGCTTTGAGCGTGTTAAGGAAATGTCCAGCATAGGATCCAAGATGGATCGAACAGCGTCTCTTGGATGTGGCGAGTCGGCGACAACACACTACTAACACAACTCAACCAGGAGTCGTCCGTTTTATTTTGTGCATGCATTGGGCGGGAATAATTTGAATGAGGAATATTGTTAAGGAAGTTCCCTTTGGAGTGATCTTTGTTTTTGTGTAGTTGTTGTTTCAACTGACTTTTTTTCTTGACAACAGCATGACAAACTAAAGAAAATTAAAAATATATAAAAAAAAGTTATTTTATATTTATTTAATATAATATATAATGCAATACATTGCATTTTTTAAAAAATATTATACACAAGGAAGAACTTACTATTGTGGATGTTTGACTACTACCTCGATTACATAATTTTTGTCCATCCAAATCATTTGAAAACTGCTTTAACAGGAACAAATGCATATCTGGACATGGGCTGTGCAACATCTAAGCATTCCCTCAAAGTACCACTGAATCGCTGCTCTCATTCTGGCCTGTGGCTATAGTACAGTATCATCTCCATGTACATCTGTGCATCACAGCTGCAGTGAAGATCACACTGTATGCACCAAAGCGTGGAAAAAAACATGAACATTCGCTCGTTTTAATGGTAAATGTGGGTCACAGAGACGGTCAGAGGTCTGTGATTGTTCCCCCTGGAGACAAGAGATGTGATGAACAATATGAGCAAAATATGAATGCACAGATAATCTAGATAAAGGTTATTCGTTCATAATGTGAAGTTGTACAATGAAGAGTACAGCTAGAGTTCCCAGCTTTGCACTTATATAACGCATTATTCTATTCATTATAAATGTTAATTCATTCATTTACATACACATTTTAAGAATAAAGTCCATATTCTCATTAAACCTTTACTCTGAAAATAGGTTTGCATGTTCAATAGAGTGTAAAGCTACTTTATATTACTGCATGAAAGTCCTCTACATGGAAATCAGTGTATATTGAATAAACTAAGACGTGTGCTCTTTTCACGCTATTATTCTTTTCTATGTCTCTCTCTAGCCATTTATTACTCTACGTTTGGGGTAATTTAATCAACCTTCTCATTTGCATTCATATCCACAGCAATAGCAGACAAAAGGATGAGGCATAAATTGAAAAACGTAGGCCTGTAACCTTATTAAATATAACACTGTTAAGATGCCTCTTATGCCAAGACTATGCTTATTTGATTAAAAATAAAGTAAAACAGTGATATTGTGAATTTTATTTATTTATTTGCATTTTAACATTTAGTATGTAAATGTAAGTAATCGATATTACTATCTATTCCTGTGATGACTTAATTTTCAGCAGCCATTCAGAAATCATCCTGATTTGATGCTCAATAAATAGTTATTAATGTCAAAAACAGTTGTGCTGCTTAATAATTTTGTGCAAACCGTAAATCTTTGATGAATAGAACTTTCAAAAGCACAGCATTTATCTGAAAAAAATTGTAATTAATCTTTAGCATTAATTTGTTAATGTCTTAACTGTCACTTTTGATCAATTTAATGGATCCTTATAGAATAAAAGTATTAATTTCTTTCAAAAAATGAAGATGACGGACATTTTAATACAGTCGTGCTCAGAATGAATGGCACCCCTTGTAAATATGATCAAAAGTGGCTGTAAAAAATAAATCTGCATCGTTTCATTCACCTTTTGATCTTTCGTTCAAAAAATTGCCAAAAATCTAACCTTTCATTGAAGTAAAAGAGTTGAAAGTGGGGGAGAAATCACAGTGTTGTGCCTGAACGTGTTCAATGAACAATAGCAAGGAGGGGTCGTATGATCATTTAAACGGGTTTTATGACGAGGTCGGATGGGGAAAAATCTTACATTTCTGTGCAAACTTTGCCCGCCAATAAAATAATTGTTGTCTGTGTTTAAAATGGGCTGTGGAAATAATAATAATTAAAAAAAAAAAAAAAAGAAGCTTGTGTTATGATGTTGAGGAAGGAGAACCCAGGCGCAGACAGAGTACACTGAATTCACAATTTATTGCAGACAAAAAGGGGGTAAATAATGCCCACGATGGGGTAAACAAGACAAGGCAGAGGATGACTAAATAGACTAAGACTTGGACAGAAGACTAGACGCTAACTAACAGCAAATACACTAACAGGATCTTCACATAACACGACAAGATACTCACAGACGATATTTAGCAATGACTCACACTTAACTATAGCAAATACAGGCAGGAGTGTAACATCACAGCAGGTTTCACAATGAACCGACACAGGACAGCAAACACAAGGGGATGATAAAGGGAGACTAATGATAACATAAAAGGTGACACAGATTAATTAATGAAGACTAAACAAGGGAAACAAGGGGGCGGAGTTAGGTGACGAGACAACGCAAGCACAAAGCCCAAACAAATGGCCATGTGCTTACACATAAAACATGCGTCTGTCATGATCCAGCCATAAGACTAGGAAAAATCAAGGAGATGATGGCAGAATCATGACAGCTTGCAACATATGGGAAAAAAAGAACTACAAACTAGTTCATTTTTTGAAGTATGAACTATGAACTGAACTAGTTCATTTTAAAATGTGTGAACTGACCTTGAAAGTGAACTTTCCCAACACAGAGAAATCACATTATGAAATAAATATTTTTCTCCAAAACACGTTAGCCACATTTATTGATACCCTTAGAATTTTTTACGAGTAATATATCTCTGAAGTATATTCCCATTAATGTTAACCCTTTTTGGCACACCAGGGTGACAAGGAACATGAAATTGTCCAGCCATGATCACAACGAGTAAAACCAAAGAATATAGTTCTGATGTGCATTAAAAGGTTGTTGAGCTTCACAAAATAGAAAGAGGCTGAAAATCCCCATTTTGACCACCAGGGCAAAAATTAAGAAGTTCCAATCAACTAAAGATGTTATGAATCTGCCTCGAAGAGGACGTGTCTATATTGCCTTAAAGCTACACTGTGTGATTTTTATCCCAGTCTAGCGGTGAAAAGGTATATGACCATCCAGTGAATATTAGTTTCTGTTCCTCTCAATTCTGATTTCGTTTTAACTCCTACGGTGGCCAATGTAGTCCAAGATTAACATGGCTTCCAGTTCGACCTCGTCCATGAGTGTTAACTCAAACGTAAACGCGAAAGGCGAAGCTTGAATTAACGGGTATGTCCCTATGTACCTTCAAGATGGAGGGGCAACATGGAGACCGACATTAGAACCGCTTACCCGTATGTATTTTCAATGGCATATTATACACGAGAATACTTTAGTACTTGAACGAAGTAAATATACATTAATGAGCACATATATTTTTGAAAGAACTAAGTGTTTTTAGCTAAGAATAAACTAAAAGACTTAGACAGTGTAGCTTTAATGCACGGCGAGGAGGAAAGATTGAGTGGCCAAAGACTCTCCAAGGATCACAGATGGAGAATTGCAGAGATTAGTTGAGTCTTGAGCCCCTTTCACACAGAGATTCCGGAAAATACACGGATAATGTGACCCGGCATTTGTCCAGGGATTGTTTGATTTCGGTTCATTCACACCGTCACTGATTTGCCAGGGATCTGTGAGTGCTTTCACACACAACCCGTAAAGATCCCAGAAAGACACATGACGTCAGGATGAGACGTGTAATGTATGCGTTGAAAACATGTACATGCGCATACCGTTCCAGAAAGCTGGTGGATAGTGAGGAGCTCCTGGTCTCTGCTTCGTTCCAGTTTGCAGACATTTGCTCGTCATTTCTTTGTTGATGAGGAACACAAACTTTCTTCTAAGAGCAGAGTCGCACTATGACACACCCATTACGGCATTGGTCCTGGCTTTTGTTCACACAGCGCGCGTTCCGGGACTGATTCCGGCAATGTTACTAGGTCCCAACCCGCATCGATGCCGGTATCAATCCTGGGTCGTGTTTGCGTTCACACAGGAGGCGTTCTGGCAATTTCCCGGCAATTTCCGGGATCAACGTGGTGTGTGAAAGGGGCTTTGGGGTCAGAAAAAAATCAAACAACCCCTACATCACCACATGTTGTTCGGCAGGGCTTCAAGAAAAATCCTCCTTGCTCATCCAAAAAACAAAAAAAAATCCAGCAATTCAGTTGTCAGACATGACTGGATCTTCAAACAGCATTGTGGTCAGATGAAACAAAAAAAAAAATTGCTTTTTGGCATCAAACACGCTAGATGGGTTTGGTGCCCAAAAGGTTAAAAAGCACCCCATGTGTACAATTTAATAAACCGTTGGATCTTTAATGTTGTGGGCATATTTTTCTGCTGGAGGTCCTGGACTTCTTGTTCAGATACATGGCATTGTGGATTCCATCAAATATCAAAATATCAAAACCTGACGCCTTCTGCTAGAAATCTTATAATGGGCAGTGGTTGATACTTACATCAGGACAATGATCCAAAACAAACCTCAAAATCAACACAAAAATATGTTACGCAGCACAAAATGAAGCTTCTGGCATGACCGTCCCAGACCCTGTGAACTCAAGAGCCGATCTGGGAATCTGAAGGATCTGGAGAGATTCTGCATGGAGGAATGATCTCTGATCTCTTGTCAGGTGTTCTCCAAACTCATCAGGCATTATAGGAGAAAACTTAGAGCTGGTATCTAAGGTGCAAAAAGTGTTTAATAAAAGGGTGCCAATAATTGTGGCCAACTTGTTTCTTGGGAGAAAAACATTTATTTCATAATGTGATTCCCCCCCCACTTTCAACTCTTTTACTTCAATGAAAGGTTAAATTGTTGGCAATTTTCTGAATGAAAGATCAAAAGGTGAATGAAACAATGCAGATTTATTTTTTACAGCCAGTTTTGATCATATTTACCAGGGGTGCCATTAATTCTGAGCACGACTGTAATTAAAGTACACTTACGTGACGCATTGTAGGAAAGACTAATTCTGTATTCATATATGAATATTGTTAAGACCACTTCAGCCTCTGTATAAACGGCAGTCTCTTTGCTTGTAAGTTGGGGGTGGTATGGTTTAGTGGTAATAGATCTAGCTAGAGAAGTTAAAGATTATAGATTTGAATCCTCTTAGCGGTGATCAACAGCTTATATTGTTGTTCCCAAGAGCAAAGCCCTTATATACATAATATTGTCCCTGTGACAAGTTTATTTTAATAACTGTAACTTTAGATTAAAGCATTAACCTAACTACTACTGCTGTAGAAATCACATCCGCCCCTTCTTGGCAAGTAGTTTTTAAATGGCAATGACTCACAAAGGCAGAATAAATAAATGATTCAATTAAAAATCAGTCTCTAGCACTGTGTTCTTAATACACAGAACAGAGCTGTGTCAAACGTGCGACAAGGAAGTATATTATTATGATAGAAAACATCAACATATGCCTTTACTACGAAACACCCAGGCAAAAGTGCACATCAATACACTTATCGCTCTACATATGCGGGCGCGGTGAGCAGGTATTACACACTGGCATTGTCCTATTTTGCTGTGAGGCTATCAGCTGAGAGCAGTGACAGTGAGCCCGATGCCTGGGGAGGATGTGCAAATCATCTCTGTACTGACTCCCTCTAAACAGCCAATCCCAAGACCACAATCGACTCGCCAAATCCCTCCATCAGCCTCTCTACCTATGAGTGGCAGTGGTGGAGGAAGTACTGAATCTCAGTACTTAAGTAAAAGTAGAAATACCCGGATAAATATTTACTTTAGTAAAAGTAGAAGTAACACAATGACAACCATACTTAAGTAAAAAGTAAAAAGTACTTTATTTTAAATGTACTTTAAGTATTAAAAGTAAAAGTACTTGCATAACAGTTTATTATCTTAATGTCTATTTTCCAATGAAACTTGCTACTTGCTACTTAACCGGGCTTTTACCCCCTCATAACTTGAGACAGGGAAGTTTGAGGATTTAATTCATTATATTACTCTCCACATTAAGTGTGATAGGTAAGAATAAAGTGATATCAGTTCAAAAAGTTATAATAACATAGACCGTTTCCCGGGAGGTACACATAACGTTACTTACAAAAATAAGTTATCAATGAAATAAATTCAGCAAATAAATGTTGTACTAAAATGTAAATGTTTGACAATAAATATATAACAGTAATAGAATCGCTTTACAGTAAACAGTTTTTTTTTTTTGCAGTACTAGCCTATCTTATATTAATGACAAGACCATGTAAACAAACAAAAAAACACAGCCAATGTCCAAAGTGGCAATTAGTTAAGATAACGGACACAGCGCATCAATGATCATCATGTTTGTAGCATGATCCAGGGGATTAAAACGTCCAAAATATATTTCAGGCCTAGTGGAGTTGGTAACTAATAATAGTAGTAAAAGTGTAAAGTTGCATACAATGGAAATACTCACTAATGCAAGAAAAAACTACCTCAAAAAACTGTTATCTGAGCTGGTGTCCAGTAACTCCAGTTGGAATTTTCACCCCGATATGGCTGCCGCGCTACCGAAGCGCCATCTAGTGGCCGTTACCAAAAAAGCATCAGAGTTTCGCCTTTTGTTCTTCTATACTCTTAATAACTATGTTTGGCAGTAAACGAGATTAATTCATGGTGTAATTCTGAACCTCTTGGCTTGCCATAATCCTAACCAAACGAAACATACTACACACGGTGTGTTTCCTATGCACGTAAAAACTAATTTTCGCGTATGAGTTGCATGATAAACACACTGCGTGCGAGACGCATTTAGTTGATATACTGTATCTATGGCAACCAAACGTCACTGGTGAGACAAACGTGCAACGAATGATTACGTCAGATTACGTTTTGGCAGGGGAAAAACTGATCAGAAAATGTAACGAAAATGTAACAGAAGTTGTAGAAATGTAGTGGAGTAGAAAGTATAATAATTGCTGCAAAATGTAACGAAGTAAAAGTAAAAAGTAGGCACTATTTATTGTACTTAAGTAAAGTAAAGATACGTGAAAAATGTACTTAAGTAAAGTAACGAAGTATTTGTACTTCGTTACATTCCACCACTGATGAGTGGATTAAATATACCTACTGCACAAGCATGCACACAAACACAAAATGACACAGTCACACACACAAACACTCAAATGTGTGGAAAAGAGCAATTTGGTACCAAACACAAATGCACAGATAGGTACAAGAAGACAAATTAAATTCTAGATTTTCAAATTGTTGTATCTCTGCCAAATATTGTCCTTAACAAACCATACATCAATGGAAAGCGCATTTATTCAGCATTCAGATTATGTCTACATCTAAATTTAAAAAAAAATTGACCCATGTGACTGGTTTTGTGGTCCAGGGTCATATTGAGAGATGTTCCGATACCCTTTTTCTCTTGGTCCAGTCTTAAATACTGCCAAACAGCGTCTTCTTCGCTGCTCTAAACAGTGGTTGCTTGTGGCAACAGCACAACTTCCTGTGTTTCCACAAGCAACCACTGTTTAGAGGAGCGAAGAAGAATTGATCTCCGATTTGCAGCGTTACGCAAAGCTAGTGTGGATAGTTATTGTTTTAAAAAAGGGTATCTGATCGGCACATGGGTAGAAGTACTCGCCGATACCGATTTTTATGCCGCCGAATTTTTACTGGTATCGGCGGCATTTACGATACTAGTATCGGAATCGGAACAACTCTAGTCACATTATGGTAAAATTATTATTATTTTCTATAATACATTAATAGAAATATATTTGAATATAATCAACTTTAGAAAAAAAATATTTAAGAAAAAAAAAACAACAATTATTATTATTATTTGTATTAGTTGCATTTTAAAAAAGAAAATTGATTTGGAAAACTATAACAATATTAATAATTTTACATTATCACGTTTAATTCATATATGATTGATTACTAAATTATTAATAATATTTATTATTACTACTTACTTCATTAATTCATTTCCAAATCAAATATTCTTTTCTTCAAAACTCCACATCAGTTGAACAAAAAACTTTGTTAAAATACGTTAGACAACCAAATGTTTAAGATAGGCGACCATAAGCAGAGTGTGTGTAAGGCTGGACAAGAGTTTTCTCTGAAATAACGATAAATTGGCAAAGCAAATTTGGTGTTTGCACTCGAGAGTGCCAAAGGTTTCTTTTAACAATGTGTTTTTGCAGCGTTGAGCAACATAGCCAATCAAAGACATATCAACGCATTCTCAATCCAAGGCGTCACCTTTTGACCATGCTTCAATATTCGAAGCTTTAGGCGCGATCCTACGGCATCATCTAACTGACGCTAAAGGAAAAGCGTCAGTTAGATGACACGGGTAGGTTTAGTTCTGGGGTAGGGGTAGGGTTACACGCAATCCTAGGGCATCATCTCACTGACACTAAAGGGTGCCTAAAGCGTCAGATATTGAAGCATGGTCAAAATGCTTCCCAAGGCGTCAGTTAGGTGACGCCTTGGGATGAGAATGGGCTGGACATATCTGTTGAGTTCTTGAACCCAATAGCCAATCAGATGTGCTTAAGTTCGAATCCACTCACCGCTCACAACGGCTTTGTTTTTTGTCCAAAGCCGAGTTCTGCACTCTCTGCACTCCTCTCATTATAAGTTAACTTGTAACAAGTAAAGTGTAGACGTGTAGTGTCTACTTCGTGTAGAAGTGTAGACTTCATTTAGGCTAAATAAGAGGTCCATTGTGCAGTCAGGTTCATTGACAATAGCAGAACTTTGTGAGATCGCGAGTGACTGATTAGCATAGAACAGACCAATAATAGACCAGCAGAGAGGCCAGGCAAGCTCAACAAGAAATGAGAGAGCTTTAGTTTTGCTGCATTAGGTAAGGCAAGAGTTATTTATTATTCGAATTGGCTGCCAGTTTGTGAACATAGCCACTTGAATAACAAATAATTTTGCGCGAGCGTTTATGCTGGGAGGTGTAGGTTGTCGCTAGGTGACACGAACTTGGAACAAAGAGGAAGCGAGTCTCCTTAGCCTGACTCTGGAGTTGGCAGCCAAATCTCTATTATCCTAACCTTGAACCAATGATCTATAGACCCCATTTCAGTTGGTAAACATGGTGACATTTTTTGTGGGCGGAGCTTAGGTGGAGGCAGAACAATCTGGCCACTTCGCTAACACTAGTTAGCAAGTATTGTTGGCTTGCTTTTTTAACAATGACTGGAGGAAATCCAATTTTATCTTAATGTGTAAGGTCACTCAGTGTCCAGGACCGCCAGTGGTGGAATGTAACGAAGTACAAAAACTTTGTTACTTTACTTAAGTACATTTTTCACGTATCTTTACTTTACTTAAGTACAATAAATAGTGCCTACTTTTTACTTTTACTTCGTTACATTTTGCAGCAATTATTATACTTTCTACTCCACTACATTTCTACAACTTCTGTTACTTTTTCATTACATTTTCTGATCAGTTTTTCCCCTGCCAAAACGTAATCTGACCATCTGTTCATTGCACGTTTGTCTCACCAGTGACGCTTGGTTGTCATAGATACAGTATATTGACCCGGTCACACTAAATGCGTCTCGCACGCAGTGTGTTTATCGTGCAATTTATACGTGAAAATTTGTTTTTATGTGCATAGGAAATGCACCGTGTGTAATATACGTTTGGTTAGGATTATGGCAAGCCAAGAGGTTCAGAATTACACCATAAATTAATCGCGTTTACTGCCAAACATAGTTATTAGCAAGGATAAGCATGATGTGCATATTGCCTAATTGCAAGCTTGTTTCAGAAATGGTGACAACAATTTTTTTTCATAATTATTGAACATCATTAGGAGTATTAGGTGGAACGAGTTAGAATTAAATGTTTTATTAATCATTAAAAAAAATAGACATTAAGAGAATAAATTGTTATGCAAGTACTTTTACTTTTAATACTTAAAGTACATTTAAAATCAGGTACTTTTTACTTTTTACTTAAGTATGGTTGTCATTGTGTTACTTCTACTTTTACTAAAGTAAATATTTATCTGTTTATTTGTACTTTTACTTAAGTACTGAGATTCAGTACTTCCTCCACCACTGACCGCGATTGTTATTTCCAAAAGTTATCTTTAACGGACGGAACCAGATTGGCCGACCCGTAGCCGCCTACACACTCACTCAATGCATGGACGATCTGACAGGATTAATGTTACGTTACCTCGGGTGAGTAGCCTGACTTCTACACCTACCTTATAGAGAAAACGATCATAAAGAGAAAGTGAGGGCAAATAAATCTTTAGATGCCTATAAATATATGGTCCTGCCAGCGGCGAGACGACAACAATATAAAGAGTGTCATTACAGTGCGAATTTAATGATGTGAATATTTTCTAGAAATAAAAATTCCAGATCCAGCATATTCATTTTTCATCAATTCTTGCACCAAACAACACAATAAGATGACATTTAATAATAGTAACAATTATTTAAGCTCCTTATTATGTAGCCGAATCTGTGCTATTTTGTATTGGCCGCCTCCAGTTTTCACTTTGTTTTGCCTCCAGCTAGCGCCGTGACGGAACTGTGACGTCGGCGCAAAAGGGGTCTATACTTGAGCTCTGAGAGTTTGATCTAAACTATCTAAGACACTCTACCTGCCTCACTGGGAATACAACCACTCATTCCAAGAGTTTAACATGATAACACTGGCTACTCCCTTAAGATTTACTCCACTTTAAAGGTCTGAAGCAAAAAAAAAAAACGCAGCCTAAAAATTAGTCTGTAAATGTGATCCTGATACAAAAATGATCTAAACACAGCTGAGGAGCTTATGAGGTGACAGTTTGACTGGAGTGCTGACAGTCGCCTCTCTTTGATGTCATCATTCTTCCTGTGGTTGGCTGGGCTCAGCGTGCCTCTGCTTGGTAGTCAGGGCACATTTGACGGGTAGGCTGGGGAGCGTTTAGTGTGTTTGCCCGGCGAGCCTCTGACAAATCAGCTGTTTAGGAGCTGTCAGTTTGGCTGAGCAGCAAGGGGCCAGACACGGCCCAAGCAGATGGAGTCATGGACACAACAACACACCAAATCCACAATCCAACCCAAAACACAGAGAGCTTCATGACAATCACAGAGGGAATTAAATAAAGTTACAGTCTCAGAGACAGGAGCATATTATACACAGACTAACAATGTATGGAAGATACAGTACAAGGAATCTTTTGCTCTCTAAGCATTCATACTCTACTCTAAATCCTGAAAAAGTGTAAAAATCTAAAGTCATAACATAGCACTGGTTGATATTTTTGTAAAATAAAGTAAAAATAAAGTAACAGTTCTTAACAATAAATATCAGAGAGGCAAGAGCCTGCATAGAGTTGCACTGGTTTCAGCGAGACACATGAAAGGTCTGGATGGGTAATTACACAAGCTGCTGCCTCAAGATGAATGATTAGACTAGCAAAGAGAAACTCACAGTTGCAGATAAGACAAGTCCTTCATTTCAAAGGGGTGTAAGGGTTTCCCCAAGTGATGCACTATTTGCATTTTCTCATCATTACTCTTGTAGTGTAACTAGAGTCAGAGATTCAGGCCTGAGAAGAACACAACTATGTTGCACAGTGCAAAGTTACACTTCAGTTGAAGAATGATTTCGGATGGAGACTCTTAAAAAGAAATTAATTACTAGAAGTGTAATTCGCTTCCTGTACTAATTACTGTCTCTAAAATGTATTGATTACTTATCAGTAATTACTTTCTAAATCCAATATACAAGGATAGACATGAAAATGCACTTTTGATTCTTTCAAATAAACAATAAACAAATGTTTAAATTACCCATACTGACCTTGTAAAGGGAAAAGGTTACATTAAAATCTACATTTTAACATTAGACGTTGAATTTTGATGTTAAATACACTATTGTTTTATATAGAATTGTTCTATAGTACACAGTATTTAATATGATTACATCAGAAGTAACTAATTAAATTAAAGAAAAATACCTTTTTCAAGGGAAAAGTAATTCAATTACAGTAATTAGATTACACCCATGTAATCTAAATCTTACCAAAATGTTGGTAATTTAGGCCAAGAAACAAGGCTGCATTTATTTGATCAAAAAGTAGAGTAAAAACAACAATATTGTGAAATATTATAACAATTTAAAATAACTGTTATTTATTGTAATATATTTTAAAATGTAACTTACTCCTGTGATAGCAAAGCGGAATTTTCAGAAGTCATTACTCCAGGTTTCACTTTTCAATGTCACAAGATCCTTCGGAAACTATTATAATATGCCGATCAGCGTTGTGTGAAACGCATTACAAAGTAACAAAGTAAAGTTACAGTAACGCAACTACTTTTTCGGGTAAAAAGTAGTGTAACGCGTTACTTCTGAAAATTTGGTAGCGAAATGTAGTTTCTTTTTCAATTCGGCACAACGTTACTTTTCCCAGGGACAGATTTGACAGCGATCACCATCTCGATGAACGCCAAGAAATGCTATTACATAATCAGAGAGTAGCCTAAATCTTTTCGTTTTGAATTGTTTTACTTTTAAAGACATTTCAAGCTTTCTTTATATAAATATATTTATCATGTCTGTGAGAGGCATACGCTGAGTTTCGGTTATTTTATGATGAGGCGAGCTCCAGTTCACGCGCAACAAGTGACCATGCCGGCACCGCCTGTCATGATTATACTGTCTGCTATATTTGCTTCTTATTTATTAAATACATGCAATTGGTTGATAAAAAAAATGATTAAAATTAAGATACAATTTATACAAAACGAAATTCAGTTTAAAGAAAGTCGTTCTTCAAAACAAAACTTAATGAAGTGGTCAAAATCATGTCTGACCCACACAATGTCTCCCGATATATTGCGCATCCATCTTACTCATGCTGTTCACGTTTCATAATCAACATAGATTATGAATCTTTACGTGTTTTTTTATTTATTTAACGGCTACCCCATGTAAAGGCCTAGAATCTCTATTTGTACAAATTGCTGCACATACAGTTAATTCTAAATTTTGTACACAAAAGTTGAAAGGCATTTGTTTACGTGCATAGTAAAACATATCTGCACCAATTATCAAGTTCACGGATAATTTTGCGTGCATTTATTAATCATTAAGATACTAAAATCATAATAAAGTAGGCTATACTATGTACAAAAAATCAGATGAACCCAGAATATGAACGCAACGTGTTTAATTAAGAAAACATTAAGCATTTTCCTCCCATAGAAAACCATTATAAGAATGTTTAATTTTTGCTTAATGCAGATTAGAATGTCCCCTTAATGTGACAAAATAACAAGATATGCTATTTTTTTCTTCACCATGCAGTTCAGGACTTCCCAGAATACAGCCTGAATATAATAATTCCATAAATTTTTTTTAGGGGTGCTAATGGTCTTCCTTGGGGGCTTTCATTCTAGCCCCTCCCTAGCGCCGCCCATGCATATGCCTATCCATTAACGGGTATTTATTCATAAATATTTAACACTGTGATAAATACATTATGCATTTATTATGGCATTATACTGTATATGGTATTATGCATAGTAGAACTTTATGTAGGCCTGCACATTTAGGAACAGATATTAGGTTCTGCCAAAAGTCAAGCAACATAAAAGTAACGTAAAAGTAACGAAAAAAGTTACTTTCCATATGGGCTAACTAAGTAAAGTAACGGATTACTTTTTTTAAAGAAGTAACGAGATACACTACTTTTTAAAAGAAACTTCCCCATCACTGATGCCGATTTAGTATTTAAGAAATGTAACGTGATGTTAAATGTTATCAACGTTGAAAGCAGTTGTAGTGCTTAATATTTTAGTGGAAACATTTTTTTGTTGTTGAGAAAGATCAAAAGAACAGCATTTATTATAATTTGTTTGTAACAATGTAAACGTTTGTACTCCCACTTTGATGTATCCTTGCTGAATAAAAACATTAATTTCTTTAAACACACACACATACTGTATTTAAACCATTGTTGTTGATGTTTGTGATTATTTTATTTCATTACATAAACTAAAAGCCTATAAAATAAGCCGCCTTTGAAACTGTCTGAATATCCATCCACCTACAGTACACAATCATATGAAGAAGACACTTAATAAATCAGAGGCACCCTGCTAACCTTTGATTTACCCACACAAGTGGATCCAGAAAGAATGATTCTACAGTCCCTGTTGAGTACACTCAAAGTCTCATGTGGAAGATCAGATATCAAACGCGCAAACGTGTGCAATGGCGCGTATAGCGAAGAAAGAAAAAGGAGCCCCTTTTTAATGGACCGCCACCGAGCTCCTGCAAAACAATAATGGAATTAACAATTACATGACAGCTAATCTCAATGGGCCAGTGATTACAAACAAAAGCCCTGTCGCCATCAAAAACCTCCACAGTTGCCGCCATTTCAACTTTAAAAGCCTGCTCTCGATGCACCCTTTTCTCCCTGCTTTCTTGTTCTAACTGAACCCTGAGGGTTTCACACTCTGGTTGAATTTGCATGTCAAAGTTTCAGCAAAAACTTCAGCTCTCGGCTCGGAAAAAAAGAGAACAGATAGGTTTCTTCTGGCTGGTGAATGTGTGCAGCAAAACGAAAGTTGAATCTGATTCACGCTCTACCCTGAGAGGTCAGCAGTGCCGGCGCTATGGGGGGGCATTAGGGGGCAATGCCCCCCCAAATGTATTTTGTGCCCCCCCCAAATTGAATTATGATATACAAAATAATATCAGTTTAATTTAATTCACATTTCAGTGAGAAATAGTACAAATATATGTCTACAAACGGCTCATTAGCTGAAAATACAATAAAGCCAACATAAAAACCAGTGTGACGCTGTGAGGAAACCCCCCTGCCGCCCCCCCAATCACGGACGTTAATACTTGAATGAAATGATTTTCAGTTGGCGCGACCGCGCGAGCTTCCTGCAGTCAAAACAAAGCAAACAGATGAAAACTCTCCAAAAATGGAAATTAGAAAATGGTTCAATACCACAGTTTCTCCTTACACATCGATTACCCCATACAGCAAGACAACGACAGCCCGGCTTTGGTATTTGGTGCTTCTACCGTGCAGTGTTGTAGTCGAGACCGAGACCAAAGACAGTCGAGTCCGAGTCGTAAGTGTATTTATCTAACTGGCATGTACTGTAATGTTCACTATGTGTTGTCACGTGATGAAACTAATAGTTTAGTTGGCCTAGTTTTTGCGCTGCCCATTGTCCTGAAATGTCACTCACTCCCGCCGTGGAGAAACAGGTGTTTAAGCCTATATTTTCTTGTAAATGGAAATTGTAGAATAATATCTGTGTATGTTGTGGGTGTTTTTTATTTGTTAAAGGTGTTAAATGTTTTATTTGATAAAGGTAACTACATGATGCTTTTTTTAAGGCTACGAATATAAATGCTTATGTTAGAACATAGCAGAATAAAGATGAGTAACTTAGCTTTTTTTTTTTCTCACTTCCGCCATTGAGATAGCATATAAACGGCTATTCTGTCAGTGAGAGACTATGTACATGTTCGTTAGCTTTGCTGTTATAAAGCTGTGGTCAGAGTCGGTCTTGCAATTTTTTTTTTTGTATAGGCCTATTTAACCCTTGATCAAATTTCTTAAGAGTCGCTCGTCTTGCAACAATGTGTAATGTTTTATGTGTTTATTGTGTGGGTTGCATTACTTCATGTTAATAGCTAACAGAAAAGGCAGTAGCAATAATAAATATAGGATATCTAATATCGGAAAAAAAAAGTCCCCATACCTACCTAGTGCCCACCCATTGAAAATAAATGCCCCCCTGCTAAAAACGGTCTGAAGCCGGCTCTGGAGGTCAGGAACTTCTTCTCACCGTGCAGAGCGAGTTACTCGAGGACGGACGCAGACATGTTTCCTAATTGACAATTGCTCAGCTGTTTTCAACTCCTTGGTGATATGTTAAGAGCAAGATGGCAAAATGTGACGCGGGGTTACGAAGTCGTTTTTGAAGTCCAGACCAACAACCGACTGCTGGCATTGCAAAACTAATGTGCTCAGAGCAGGAACAAAGCATGCCGTCTGCACGCCAGCCCTGGGATTGATTGACTCTTTTGATTGGCCGTCCTTGAGGTGGGACTCAGGCTGGCAGTGCCTGTCTGGGTCCCGGTAAATTAGGTCTGTCTTTCACGCTCTAAAAAGTCTTCCTTTGAAGGGCCACGCGGGGGCCAGTGGCTCTGCCTGGCACACTCTCAAAAATCACAGGCAGCGAGAGGAAGCTGTGCCACAAGCCAATTACCTGCCCCTGGATGAACACGGGGGTAAAAAAGGAGGAAAATGAAAAGGCAGGTGGGGAATCTGAGTGCTGTCAGAGTGGCCCATCCTCATTAACGCATAGAGTGCTGCCCCGCTGATGATGCTGATTGGACACTGGAGCAGAGGGCAGGACCACATGACACAGCAATCTCGCCCTTATACACGCCTCACAGCAACATTGTAGATGAAAGGCTAAGGAAAAAAATGTCAACACTCCCCAAAGCAGAAAGATTACTCGTGATAGAACTGAAGTTGTGGTCCTAAAAATAGCCACCAAAGCTCTATATATCAGTACAGCGTAATGTAGTTGTGTGGTTCTGTCAGTCAGAGACAGGGAAAAGTGCTAAAGAAGTAGCCGAAAATTGTAGATTGCAGCATTGCAGTCTTCAAAACATCACTTTGCTCTCTTTTTATGGAAAAACTCCTCAAAACTGAGGCTCCGGCCACTAGCAGTGATGTCAGTGGCGCTGATAGAAAGTGTTTTTTGTTGTGTTTTGATGCTCTAGCTCTCTTTTCAATAGCATTCCCTTTATTTTTTTCTTTTCGTGCTGTGCTGAGATGTTTTCGTCTCATATTTCTGGATTACTGTCATTTAAAAAGTTTAAATGTGGCGGCCTACAAACTTTGCTGCTGCCAATGTTTTCTGCCGGCTGTGCAGAGAATTAACAATCGACTTTCAAGTGTGTGATGCATTGTTTCCCAAAACCGTGAGTCTTTTGAAAATACATTCATGTCAGATTAAAAAAATTCGAAAATTAAGTGTGAATTTGGATGGAACTGGAAATGGGAGATTTTTAAACTTTCACACAAGGCTTTATAACTAATTCTTTGCCCGCCAGGTTTTTTTTTTTTAATTAATTAATTAAATTTTTTAAGTTGCCAGCCACCGCCAGCATTTTTGATAGTTTTCATAAAACTTTCAAGGCCCCCATAATTTTGTTGTATGAATATTTGAACATGCAACATATCAAAAGAACAGGCATCAATACATATATATATATATATATATAAACATCTCGATTCAATATATTCCTTTAATATTCATTGTCAGTATTATATTTTGTGTTTTTTGTTTATTTATTTATTTTTTTGTTTGTTTTTTACATTATAATTGTATTGTGTGACTTATTTTTAGATAAAATGTACTGCAAATTATTACGTTTTTTTTGTTGTTGTTGTTTCTCAAAAAGGATAAATTATGATATTTTGTAAAGAGAAAACAGTAGCCGTTTCAAATCCAGATTTGTAAAAGGGGAAGGTAAAAATAAGTTAGCTTCTTCCTTCTCCTTTTTTTTCTATATTCTTTTTCTTCTCTTTTGAACATGCTGAGATTTTGTTTTTATTATTTTTTGTTTAAATATGCTCTGTTATCAATGACCATGTTCTGAAGAGGAAAAGGAAATGAAAAGAAATAAAATTATTCATTCATTCATTCATTCATTCATTTATTCTAGCGTCATGCACTCTTTTTTCGATAATGCTTTTATCACTTGTTTCTGCTCCTTTTTTCTGATCCAAAGCTTCTCTACTCTTTAAAGGGTCACTTCGCCCATTTGCATTAAGCTTTGTATCTTTAGAAACCCAGTCATATTTTTGAATGGTCATGGTTTATTCCCTTATTTTCCCCTGAGATGGGAGAAATAAGGATTTAAGTGTTTTACTTCCTGCTTATTATGATGTAAAAATCGCCATTTTGCGTCATAATAAGCAGGAAGTCACATTTCATTAAAAAGTGTAGAAACTACAAACATTAGCTCATTATTATTCCAGGGTGTTGGACCCACTCACCCTACAGGCCTATTACAGATCAGTGGGTGGGACTTCACTTGCAGATACTGAATCAATATCAGCCATCTTGTTTGGAAGCTAAGCTAACAAGCGCTGTGGAGATAGGAAGTAATGATAATGATGGAAGAAACTAAACATGATATTGAAGAAGAGGATTTTGAAATTCTGCTGCTCGAATCCGATCGTGGTTATCTTTACGAGCTGCAATATAGTGAAGAGCAGCTGAGGCTGATGGAGGAACAGGAGGCGGCTGCCTGTCGCGGACGAGGAACCCAGACTGGCTCGGGACTTGTCTTACATACAAATGCGCCCCACGGTTATTTTCTGTCTTTTTTCGGTAAAGAGGGCACCGAATTCAAAAATTATTTTACATTTCGACAACATATATGATCCGCTTTCAATAAAGATTAATGTTGCAATGGGTGAAATGCTCATTTAAAAAGATGCGTAATAGCACCCCCTACCATATAACACTAAAGACAAAGAAAGCCAGAAAATTCTGTCAATGGCAGGGAAGTTACAATTCAAAGTATATAAATTATAGAAATTTCTATTGAATTTCAATCTATTTTAATAGTGAATAATTTCCCTGTTTGCTTGTTTGTTTGTTTTTACCTCAATTTTTATTCTCAATTTAACTCTGAATGGTACACAGGCCTGTTGTAGCAAGTAAATAATGAAATAGAGAAATATAGAATAAATGTAGAGTAGATAAAAAAATGCTGAAAAAATAAAATAAAATAACTTTAACAATTAATAATAAAGCAAACGAAAAAAAATACATTTATAAAATAAATGTATTAGGTTGAGTCAAGAAATAGAAGGATGATTTGGGAGGGGACAGAACCTGCCATTTTAGAGAAAAACTGTGGCACATACCTTGTTGCCGATGGCTTTTTTAGGTGGGAAATTGAACGTGTCGACTTGTGGGAATTGCGGCCGCAGGTAACTGTGCAGCGTCCTGAACTCAGTGTAGCGCCGGTACACATTCCACTCATTGTCCAGGATTCGAATGTACACCTGAAAAGAGCAAATGCATAAAATGTGACTAGTTAGGGTGATAATATTATGCTCTTGTTAGCCTCATTATTATTTGCATCTGTGATGAGCCAGATCTCCCATGGTGCCGTTGTCAGACAGACACAAGTGACTGTGCAAAATGTGCATTGCAGGGACAACAACACAAGGAAGAGGAGAGGGATGCTATTTTCCCTCCTCGCTTTCTCCTTTAGAGCAGGACAGAGGAGCCTGGCTCGATTTACCCAAGCAAGACCTCTGATCACAGAGAAGCGGCACACTTAAATCTCTTGAACAGACAGCAGCGACTCCACCGGGGATGATGCAGAGACTGGCTTTAGTAACAGGATCTCATGAGTGTTTAAGACTGTCAGCATGTTAGCACCTGGGAGGCCACACTGGCAGTGTCAAAATCAGGCTGTTCTGAGACTACTGGTGTCACAGCGTCAGTGCAATCACCAGCTAAAAAAAATACATGCAAACTAGATGTCAAAACAACTCAAATCTTTTTTTTTTTAAATGTTCTGCCTAAGTAACTTTCAAACTGTCCTGTTCATGCAACAGCGTACAGCCTGGAACAATAGCAACAGTGACAAAACTACATACTGTTCAAAAGATTTTAATGTTCATGAAATAAGTCAAGGCTGCACTTATTTGATCAAATCTATAATATTAAAATATTTCAAATAACTGCTTGAATATAATTTAAAATGTAATTTATTCCAATGATGCAAAGCTGAATTTTCAGCAGCCCCGGCTCTAGTCTTCAGTGTCACATGATCGTTCAGAAATTATTGAAATATTACATTTTTGTGCTCAAAAACAGTTGTGCTCCTTAAAGGAGCAAAAAGTCTTCAGTCGAAAAGAAATTAAGGTTTTTGATGAAAACATTTCAGGAATTTTCTCCATACTTTCATGCACTTCAATGGGAACCAAAAGGTTCAAGATCCAAAAGACAGTTACAAACTGTTCAAAGGGCGTTAAACAATTCCAGACGATGAATAAGGGTCTTATCAAGCGAAACGATCGCTCATTTAAAAAATAAATAACAAAGTTTAAGTTTTATAAGCTCAAATGCTCGCCTTGTTCTGTTCTGTGATGCGCGTTCGTGACTCTCCTGTTGGAACTCGTTCATCAAAATGAACAAATTTTTTTCGTGTCATTTGGTTCATTCAACGAATAAGTTGACTCTGGAAAAGATTCGTTCATTTTGATGAACGAGTTCAAATAGGAAAGTCACGAACGCGCATCACAGAACAGAGCAAGGCGACCATTTGAGCTTATAAAACTTAAACTTTGTTTTGTTTTTAAATGAGGGATCTTTTCGCTTGATAAGACCCGTATTCATCGTCTGGAATCGTTTAAAGCCCTTTGAACAGTTTGAACTGAAACTGTCTTTTGGACCTTGAACCGTTTGGTTACCAGTAAAGTCCATTATATGGAGAAAATCCTGGAATGTTTTCATCAAAAACCTTCATTTCTTTTCGACTGAAGAAAGAATGACATGGACATCTTGGATGATATGGGGGTGAGTACTACTCCTTTAATGTTTTTGTGGAAACAAGCAAAACATTGTTTTCAGGATTCTGTGATGAAGGGAATTTATTTGAAACAGGAGTCATGTCATTACTTTCACTTTTGATCCATTTAATGTGTCACTGCCATATATTAGATATGATGTTATACGAGAGGTAATTCCTCACATGTTGCAGAATTTGGGTCATGCTAAGACCACACATAGGTTCATGAAAACCAATCCATGAGATCCATGACCCATTACAATAACTAAAGGGTCCCTGCTCTGGCCCATAGTGCACTGGGAGAACAGACATGTGAAAAGCGAAATGACTGTAAAAATCACATTAGCAGGTCTTGGGTGCCGAAGATGAGAGTGAGCAGAATAACAAATAAGGCTTAGTCACAAGCAGCAGCCCATTACTGTTTCCCTCATAGTCATTATCTTTAATAGCGTGTGCTTTGTTTGAGTTCAGTCTGGTTTGGCACGTTCATGAATATAGGATGTTGATGCTTTATAAAGTTTAATTTAATTCTCTTTACGAATTAGCTCGATAGTAACTGCTTTATGTAAATCTTATTTATGATTAAACCTTGAAATTCTCTAAACATATTAATCAGGAGGATATTTCAAAGAAGATGCCACAGTTCTATTAAGACACACGGAATGATGAACACATTGAACCACACACACACACACAAGAGGGGTTTTATGGCCTTAACTAAAGGAAATCAAAATGACAAACTGACGGTGTATTAAAGCTATCATAATCCCATAGAGGCGGTCTCATTAGCATACATATTTATGGCAACAAATCATCCTCTAAAGAGCGATCACTTCCCCCTCAATAATCGCAAATTAATTAGACGAAAAAGTGTTTGAGGAAATCCAGCTTTCACTGAAAACTCTTTTTTTTTTGACAAAAATAAAACCAACCACAATTAAAATTAAAGCTCATGGCAAGATGTCAAGAAATTCTGGAATTGGGCCAATCAAGCAAAACAACATTCTCAAAAATAAAGTGGCAAGCGTTAAGCGTTCATTTTTAATTGAATTTCACCTACAGTTCACTTGATATTCATTCAATAATTACAATCTAGGTTTAGACGTTTAATGGGTTAGTTCACCCAAAAATTAAAACTCTCTCCAAACCTCTATGTGTTTATTTGTTCTGCTGAACACAAAGGAAGATATTTGGAAGAATGTTTTAATCAAACAGATCTCAATCCCCATTGACTACCATAGTATGTATTTTTCCTACTATGGTAGTCAATGGGGAATGAGATCTGTTTGATTAAAACATTCTTCCAAATATCTTCCTTTGTGAATAGCAGGACAAATAAACACATAGAGGTTTGGAACAACATGAGGGTGAATAAATACTGACAGAATTTTCATGTTTGGTGGACTAACCCTTTAAAAAAGTGAGAGACAAAACTCTATGACGTGAAACTCAAGTGTTCTGGGCTTTTTGTTATACAGTTGCTAAGATGTCCGGAGCTGTTAAAATTCATCATGAAATTTAAAAAAAAAAAATTGAATATTGCAGTGTTATTTATAAATTATGAATTAAATGATTTATCTGTGCACACCATTATTTTTTTAATTAATCTGTCCTTGTAATCTTTTAATCAAAATAATTTCCCCTCTCTCTTGCAATGAACTCTTCTCTTCTCAAACTGTCACTCACATGACATCACCGCAACAATAGCAATCAATTCCTGATGCAATCAACTCCCGATGGACAAAATCAAGCCCCGTCCTACATTTGTTCTTGTTCGCGAAGCGGTTTCACTTGGATATTGTCATGGTTGTGGAACGAGGAGTCCGGAGTAACGGTGAAGATAATATTTAATATTCAAAACAGGCGGGAAGACAGGAACTCAGGTGCAACACAGGCTAACATTAGACATGAACAGAGTAACATTAACATCAGGTGATTCTGATGAACGAGACGATGAACATGAGACTGATGAGGGAGTGAGTTCAGGTGTGCAGACGAGAGGATCTTGGGAAGTGTAGTGCTGATGACAAGACAGACTGGTGCAGACGAGGACTGTGACAGGTACGTAACAATAGGGAAAATAGACTTAACTTCCATTTCACGCCGACATTAAAGGTACAACATGGAAGATTTTTCGCCACCAGGGGTCGCTAACCTCTTACAATAACAAAGGCGTATATTAAAGACGTATATTCCGCATTAAACGGAATTATGGATCTTGTCGTGAAGCTGATGGATCTTTTATGGATGATTGAATACATCACTGTGGTATGAAGCAGGGCGCGATTGCTAATGAGAGACGTAACGTTATACCAGCGCAACGCGAGTCCCGCGGATATAAAAGAATAAGGACATTTAATTCTACCAAACTACCCACAAGTGCTGAATTAATTCTCACACAGATCAGTTTAATGGATGAATTAAACTTGAGGTAACGCAGCGCTGTTTCACTTGCTCTAACAGTTACACTATCACACGAAACGCCATTTGAGTGTGTTGAATGTTGTTAGTTAGGTTGTGTGTTGACTGTATGAGACTAAGTACGTTAAGCTAGATCAACATTAGAATAACGTGCAGATCACATTCTAATATTTTATCATGTTGAACTAAATATCATTGATTAGTTTTATGTATATTTGCTCACCTGTCTAATAAAGTAACGTTACATGCAAAACTAGCGTCTCTGTCGAAGACGTGGAGCTCTCGGCATCTCGAAAGATGTTGATCTTCGTTTTAGTCCTCTTTTTGTCTCAAAGTCAGCTTGCCATGGTCCATAATGTTTGAACTAAACAACAACTGCGTGAGCGTCCTTCTAGGCATAACGGACATAATCGACCTAGTTATTAACATCTGTCGCCATGGTTACTATGAGCGGAAACCGAGCGTAACGCGGATATGACGCAATGACTGGCGACTCCTCACCCCTGCTCACACGCCCCGTTTTCTTGGTTAAAATCGCAATTTTCTTACGATTTACAAATAGTTGGAAACATTTGGGATATTGTAAGTAATCAACTAAACTAAATATATAACATTGTCCTAGTGGTTTTTTACTGCAAAAATCCTGCATATTGTACCTTTAAGCACACTGCTCAAGCGTTCTGGTTAATGTTATCCCAGTTGCTAGGGTGTTGCTATCTGGTTGTCTTTCCCGCATAGTAACTCCCAGTCAAAAAGTAATATCAAGTAAATAAGATATATGGGAAAATTAAAAAACGACTACATTAATCAGCTATAATTAATCTAGTACTGTAATAGCGGTGTGAAAGATTTATAACAATTTGCGTCTAGTCTATTAATTTGGGCATTACTGTAATATGGAGGAAACGTACATTAGACTTATGTACCTTAGCAGATTTTTATTACCTCCACTATGGACAGTATAATGGAAATGTCATTTATCTTTGTTGAGAAACAATGAAAGGAGAAAGAAAAGAACAGCCAGTGTATGATTCATACTAAAAGCAAATGTCAGCCTGGGGGAGGATGCTAATATTTATCCCAGCTCTAAAAGCATTTACAATATCTCATGATATCCATATTGAGAGAAGAAGTGTTCCTTACGGAGATTTAAGAGTGACACACACACATAAAAAAAAATGCATCGCTGTTTCAGCTCAGATACACCACACCATATGTATAGGTGTTGTAGCAGCGGGCAAGCAAGCAATCTTGCAAATTAATGTTGGTTTGGAAGCATGTCTAATTGGAGGTTCCCAGCTGTGGTAAAAGCTGTGGTTTGACCCCTTCTATTTCCAGTGGAATCATATATGGTCGCCTCCCCCTCATCCCACGGAGAGCCAAACCCTCTTTTTCTACCTACTCTATAGAGACTCCACACACTCTCTACTGAGCCATTCAGCTTAACTACAGTTGTCAGTGCACAAATCACTGGCTACCGGAGCGCCGAGGTCACTTCCTGCTGAGGACTCCCTGGAGAGATTTGTCTTTTAGTCGATCCTAGAATTATATGCATTATTTTAATTTGCCCAATAAGGGATATATCGTGCACAAATGGAACCACCCGCAGGGTTCATTTCACCCATTTTCCATCAACTAGCTTCAAACTTTCCATCCATGGTGCTCCTCTAACTGGCCTCTAACTACAAATAGTAACTAACTGATAGTTAAGCAATATCAGTGTGGCTGTGATCCAGCCACAGGCATCAGTAATCTTTAGAGTGGGGCAACAAGTAATTTTGGGAGGTTTTCTAGAAAAGAAAAGAAAGAGTGGCAACAGCCCTGGTAAGATCATTTCGTTTCTTTACTTGAAATGATTTTGTGTTAAGCGTGACTTACTTTCACTTTTATTTGCGATGTTTGCACGTTGGCTTGATAAATAGACGCTCATAGACATATACACTAGACCTCACCTGGGGGTTCTAAGCATGCGTCAAAACCGCCGCCATCTTGGAACAGGGGTCTTGTCATAGGAAGTAGCTAGGTAACGCTGCTATCTCTGTCTTTACTTCGAATTCATTGATGGTGGCGGACTTTTGTGCTGCGTATGAAGTTCACGGATGAAATTTGAACTAGGAAGAATGTTTTTTTTTTTTTTTTTTTTTTAAATTAAAAAAAAAATTCTTTCTGGAATCAATGATAAATACATGTCTGACCGTTGGAACAAACCAAAAAAAAACAAGAAAAATCCAACCCGATCTCACGACCAAGTCGTACGAATTCGACGAATGATTAAAAAGTGGCTAATTCGTAACAATTCATACGACCTCACTCGTACGAATTAATACGATTTTGCTAAATCGTACATATTTTACGAATTGGCCAATTCGTATGAATTCGTACGAATGACCTACCCCTGACCCCGCCCCTAAACCTAACCATCACGTGGGTTTAGACAAATCGTACGAATTAGTACGAGTAAGGTCGTACGAATTAGTACGAATTAGCCACTTTTTAATCATGCGTCGAATTCGTACGAATTGGTCGTGAGATAGTGTTGGAAAAATCGCATTCATGATGATTTATGGTGATTTTATTTGCGTTAGACCTGTGTCTACTATTGACGCTGATGCATTAAAGTGGAGGGGCTCCCCTGTTTCAAGATGGCGGCTCTATTGACGCATTCGTTCTAATGAACTGCCGTATCCAAGGTGAGGTCTAGTGTATATGTCTATGAATAGACGCTCAGCTGCTCATCTGTGGTGATGCGTGTCGCAGTAGCGCCGTCATATCCAACCCGATCTCACGACCAAATCGTACGAATTCAACGCATGATTAAAAAGTGTCTAATTGAGTGAGGTCGTACGAATTAGTACGATTTTGCTAAATCGTACATATTTTACGAATTGACCTACCCCTTACCCCACCCCTAAACCTAACCATCACGTGGGTTTAGACAAATCGTACAAATTCGTACGAGTGAGGTCGTATGAATTAGTACGAATTAGACACTTTTTAATCATGCGTCGAATTCGTACGAATTGGTCATGGGATAGCGAAGTCATATGTGACTATAACATGACATATAGCCTATATAACACGCTCTCAATTGTTTATTTTTTAGCATTTTTGGAAGGAGTAAAATATACATATGTGGTTTCAACAACCAGATTGCGTTTACAACTAGTAAAGATCCGAACACAATGCGAGCCAGACTATCTCCAGATGTGGTCAGGCAGATCCGATCACAACGCATTTACACCTTGCATTAACATGCGTTTTTTATTATTCGGATAACTTATCTGGATACAGATCGCATTTTAATACCAGGTGTAAATGGGGTCTAAGTTAAGTGGTCTAAATTTATATATATATGTATATATTTAGTTTGTGGAAGACCATAAAATGTTCGTCCAATTAGTGTTGCTTTCGTCAACGAAAATTATGAATAAATATTATCGTCAACGAACCTTTATCATGTGACGAAAACGAGACGAGGCGCAACGTAAATGCTGGTCGTGTGACGGTGACTATAACTAAATGTATAATGCAATATTGTTGACGAATAAAAACGAGACTAAATGTGGTTTATAAAAATAAAAACTATGATAAAATGTCTCTTCATTTTCGCTGACCAAAACGAGACGAGACGAAATGTTATTTAACGTTATTTCGTCTCGTTTAGTCTACTTGCATTAGTATGCAGCATTTCTGTTTCCTGTGTCACTTCAGGCCAGGGGCTGCATCAGATCGCACTGTGCGCGTTATTGCTTTCACATGTGCTGCGTTTGCAGTGCGCAACTGATCTACGGCTGTACCACAATCACAACATTTATTTTCTATTTTTAATTTCAAATCAGTATTTTAGCCTACATCCATTGTGTCGCGTTGTAGAGGTAGACTTCTTATATATTGGCTGGGTTAAATAGAATTGCCTACTAAAAAGAGACTAAAATACAATTTTCATTGACTAAAACTAGACTATGTCTTTCATCGACTAAAACTAGACTAAAATTTCATCAGTTTTCGTCGACTAAAACTAGACTAGACTAAAAAAAAAGAGTATGAACGTGACTAAACTAACAAAAACTAAAAATGTCACCTTGACACAAAGACTAGACTAAAATTCAAATTAAAACAGGCCGCCAAAAACAACACTACGTCCAATCATTGAATTCGGTCTAAATGCAATGATACAACGTCCTTATCTGTCACTATTAACGGCGAAATAATTTTGCAGGAGTCAGATGGTACAGGTCAGTGTTCAAGTTGTTTGTTCATTATTATTGTAATGTTGTGTGCTTTGAGACATGAGGTAGATGCTTTGTTTGCTCCCTGCTGTATGCACTCATGTGTTTTGAAGGAGGAGTGGCTTTGGAGATGCTCTGAAGGGAGGATGGGATCTTATTCTTTCAAAGCAAGTTCGCTAATGCTAGCCTTTCCGAAAATTGCCTTCCCTACTTTTAAGGTCACAAAAACCTGGACTGTTGGTAGTACCTAGGATATCCAAGTCTACTAAAGGAGGGACAGCATTTGCACATTTGGCTTCTTAACTCTGGAATAGCCTCCTGATAATGTTCGAGGCTCAGACTCACGCTCCCAGTTTCAAACTAGATTAAAGATTAAAATCTCTTTAGCCAAGCATTCCATAATGCATTTCATAACCTTGCACTCCAGTTATATCGGATTAAATGCGCATTACTATTTATTGCTTGAAACGTTATTAACAGCAGCTACACTAATTTTTTTCCATTTACTTTTCTGTTTTATCTCAGGATGTCCATCCCAAGGTAACTAGAATTTACGCAAGCTCCCGTCTGGATCCAGTCTCTAACAAAGATTTCAGATAACCCAACACCAATGAAGAGATGATGACAACCCCTGCCAGGACTTCAGATGACCCTAACTCTAATACATGATACATGATATTAGCTATTAATGCATGATTTGTATTATCTTATTAGTATTATTGCATTTTTGACAAATGGACATTACTCTGAGACAGACTTCTCTAAATTGTAACATAGAAACCTGCCTTTTCTGTAAAGCTGCTTTGAAATTATATGTATTATAAAAAGAGCTAAACATACATTTGAATTGAATTGATCTTGCTTTTCTACAACAGTTCAGTAGAAAAGTGGGCTTTCTATTAATATGTTCTATTAATATATTAAACTAGTAATCATGCATAATTACATTACCTTACTATAAAGTTTAGTTTACCGTTAAAGTTTAGTTTAATAATAACTTATTACTTATTTGTGCAATTACACTGCTACATGGACATAATAAAGATGCCCCCCAAAAAGTTAATATCATACATTTTAGACTATACATGCAGTTATTTGTTTACTTTTTACTGTCAACAAAAAGAGTAAAAAAAAATTCAATACATAATCATTATCCATACAATAAATATGTATGTGGTTCATTAATTTCACTCTTTGTACAAATTGTCATAATTATTAAGGTATGAATTTTCCTGATAAACTTAAATAGATACACTTCAACTTCAAATGATGATAATCTGTACAAAAAGTGAAATAAGCCACATTAATATTTATTGTGTGAATAATCATTTATATTAATAATTTATATTAACTGATAAGTGATAATTTATATACATTTTCCAATTGTCAATCCAATCATGATTTTTAAAGCATAATTTCCACCAAACAAAATGTGCCCCTATAAAGTTGAAGATAAATATGACTTGATAAATATTTATTGTGCTTTATTACTAATCAAGCTATAATTCTGTGAAAAAAAATAATAACCGCGAGATATTCAATTGTATTTAACGTACATTAAATGCATAAAATTAGTTTTAAAAAGTCATTTCTATCGCTGTTGTTTCCATCACAATGTTACTAAACAAAATAAATAATGTGGTACATTACGTGGTAGAAAGGACTGTGTTGGAATTTTTATGACTCAAAAAAAGATGCATGCATGTATGCATGTAACTCTGTTAGTCCGCTGCTATTGGACAAAATAAATAAAATACTGAGAATGAAAGGAAAAAGTACATTTTGATGCCAAATGTGCCAAAATTAGAGGACCGGAATCAACATTATGAACAAAATTCTGATGCTGCTGCGTCCAAAACCAGGTTCCACTAAGTACCATATCTTAATACTGTAGCTCCATTCACAAGTAAAATCTATTTATACAGTTTTGAGGACTGTTTCTGGAAAGCACACTCATGATGGTTTCACGGCCCTACAATTTGACACCCACCCCCAAGTTCACTCTACACTCCAGTTCTACTGAGACAAAACATTTGCCAAATTAGGCAGAAAATAGAATCCATTTGGAAGATTGCAGTGCCAGAGTCATGGTGCAAAAGGAATGGCAGAGCCAGAGAGAGAAATGAAGAGAGGAAGGAAAGGAGGAGAGGGAGCAATAAGGAGGAGTGAGAAGAGTTTTTCATTAGGAACATTCAGCCGCAACATCTGTCACCTTGTGTGCAAAGTGCAACCAGGTGTGTGCGCGCATGTCATCTTCAAAGCGTAACCATTATCCTTCCAGATGACATTCAAGAACCTCAAAATACGACTTTAACCCTGTTAAAATTGTGGTAATCATGGTTACATGTAGCAATACTGACCGATATTGTTATGTTAAAATCGAAATAAGTTCAATTAGAATAGATAAGTGTAAAATGTGTTAATGAAATCTACCAGATGGAAAGACTAACATTTTCACTCCATTTGAAAATGAATAGATTTGTAGTCTTATGGTCAAAATGGGTGTCCTTTGTTAATCAAACACAAAATGCAGGAACGTTGTCCTGAAGGTTGTCAAGATAGTGGTTGATTTTATTGTACTGTATTTTATGTACTTTTTTATTAACAAAATAATTGTGTTGTCTTTTGTTTCTATATGTATTAGAGACTTGCCTGTTTTTTTGTGTTCTAATGCGTTTCTTACTATATTTACAAAAATGGGAATGTTGGGAATGGAGATCTTTGATCTAGATCACAGACTTGAGCTGTGACCATGAGGTAATGTAAATCTGCCTCTTGTATTGTTCCCGATGTTTCAAAAATAAAGAATTATACTTTTTTTTTTTAAAGAATAGATAAGTGTCTGTGACCCATTAAAAATACCAAAATGAGTTTTCCAGTCTAGTATTGATTGCGCAAATAGCAGCATAATCAACAAAACATGAGGATTCACACACCTGCAGTGCTTCTGTGAATAGAGAAAAACAGAAGAAAGATTATATATAAGCCTCACACACACACACACATCAGTTCTAGCATTGCTAACTAGTAGGGTTGGGTATCGTTTGAATTTGAACGATTCTGATTCCGATTGCGATTCCTTGTTTCGATTCCGGTTCCTAACGATTCTCGATTCCGATTCTTTTAAGAGGCAGGGTCAAAAAAGTTTAGCTAACCTTGCTAACCAACAGCCTTTCTGAAGGAAATACTCCTTCTGTAAAAATACTCCTTTTGTCACAAATTTTGCATTTTGCCGAGATTTCGTTATTTTTAGAAAAGTGAAGCCACACTTTGGCCAACACTTCCGGTAGACGCTTCTTCGTTGGTGTTGTTCAGCGGTTTCTTCTTCCGCTCGGCGGACTGTGAATATCGAAACTAGGAATCGAAATTTTAACTTTTGAACGATTCCGGGAAAAACGAAAAGTTAGTCTCGGTTCCAATCGATACTCGATTCTCGATACCCAACCCTACTAACTAGACATATCACAGCCTGGTCATTATCAAAACATAAAAAGTTAAACTGCTCAATTTAAAGCTGGGAACACACCAAGCCGACGGTCGGTGTGTTCCGCACGGTTTCGTGCCGTTGGCTGAAAATAGTCCTCGTCGGCTTTGTTTCGTTTGATTCGACATGTTGAATCGGCGTCGGGCCGTCAGGTAAAGAGCGAACTCTGATTGGCTGTTAAGCTTAGTGAAAGAGTCAGTGCACGAGAATAAAAGCAAAACAGTGAGCAAAGAAGTCAAAACGGTACACTAACAAGGCTGTTCTTATGTTACGTCATCTTACCTGAGTGTTCCTTGGCGAATATTTCAATATTAACATGAGCAGAGTGGAATAAAGAAAGGACTGATATTCAAAACGGTAAGCACGCCGAATTGAGCGAAACTCTCCTTTTCGAACTCTTTCATCAAAATGAACAAATCTTTTTCTGAGTCAATTCGTTGATTTCGTTCGCTGAATGAACCAAATGACATGAAAAAAGATTGGTTCATTTCGATAAACGAGTTCGAACAGGAGAGTCCTTAAGAGTCTTTTTTTACATGAGCAATCGTTTCGCTTGATAAGACCCTTATTCATCGCCTGGAATCGTTTAAAGCCCTTTGAACAGTTTGCACTGAAACTGTCTTTCGGACCTTGAACCGTTTGGTTACCATGCAGTAAAGTGCATTATATGGAGAAAAATCCTGGAATGTTTTAATCAAAAACCTTAATTTCTTTTCAACTGACGAAAGAAAGACATGGACATCTTGGATGACATGGGGGTGAGTAAATTATCAGCAAAAGTTTTTTTTTAAAGTGAACTACTCCTTTAAGTAAGCTCTCTGCAGTTGAACAGGAAGTTATTCTTAACTTCAAATTAGCAAGTAAATTAAAGACAGCATTGATCCAGTATTTATGTTGTATTATACAGTACGTTTTATCTCAGTACGTTTTAAAAAAAATAAATTCATACTTTTATTCATCAAGTATGCATTAAAAATTTACTAAAAGTGACAGTACACACACACATACATATACATGATGTTTCAAAGGATTTCCATTTCAAATAAAGTTTGCTTTTGTGAACATTCTATTCATTGAATTATCCTGACCAAATACATCATGGTTTCCTCAAAAATATTAAGCAGAAATTAATAACATTTTAAATTACACTGAAATGAAAAACGCTTATTTTAAATTGTAATAATATGTCACAATATTACTGTTTTTACTGTATTTTTGATCAAGTAAATGCAGCTTGGTGAGTATAAGACACTTTAGAATCTTACAGACACCAAACCGAATATTTAATGCAGTGAAGAACAATTCAATTGAGAAAGTGTTATATATATATAATGTTTATATTAAAATATAATTTGTATTATTGTGATAAGAGTAACACCATGAATGATCTGTATCTGACCTTAATCAGTCATCTTGAAAAATAACCAAAACAACCACCACTTTCGGTTGAGGGCTGCTGAAAAATAACAAAATAAAATAAGAGTCAAAAGGCAATATTAATTTAGACATGGAGCTGGTGTGCCATTCTCAGCCTGACCTTTCTGTCCAACACACATCGATCTCATTTGGTATAGGATTTGAGGCGAGAAGCCCTCTGAAATTCTGTCCACTGTGGGTCAAGACAAACAATGCCGAGAGCCGGCGTAGGCGTGAGGGAGCGATGCAGGCAGGACTGAGGAGACGACGGCAGATGGGCACATAAATACCGATCACACGGCAGCATGTGAGGAGGGTAATTAGTGCTCAACCTCCACTAAGATGTTTATTACAGATCTGATTGCGGCTAAATTTACAAGATGCAAATAACACAACAGGAAAAATGGGGAATAATGGAAATAAGGCAGCGGGTCACAGTCAATGGGTCACAGGCCTGTTCTGATTGGACAGTGAAAACATAACCAACGAGGAATGCAAACAATAAACTACAACTAACCATATGATCATGCATGGTTAGTCTAGCAAAGTACCCAAACTAATCAACTACACAAGGAGGTGAAAAATCATCCAAGAAAATTGTTGTTGTTATCAATGGTCATACGGAATCACGAAACTCTAAGCTAGGGGTGGGCGATATGGCAAAAATATCATATCACGATTTTTTTTAGGAAAATCACGATCACGATTTTTTATCACGATTCTTTTTCAAGTTGGTTTTAATATTTTGCAAGTGGCTGTTCATTACAGCAAAACTAATGTCCCTATGTTAAAAACAAAGCCTTAGGTAACAAAATAAAAAAGAAAGGCATACATTTAGGCCAGTGGCGAAGGTAAAAATCTTTGTCATTATTTTCTTTGTTATTAAAAAACAAGACATGATAAACATTACACAAATTAATATTCAAATTAAATAAATAGTGCTTTATTTTTTCAGATGCACTAGGTGTATTTAGCAGTAGTATTGAAGAAAGTAATTAAATTAACAAATATGAAATTAAAACTATTATTGATTAAATTATTGATTCTTATTAAATCTACTATTTAAGTTCTCGGTCAGTGAGTGATTTTCTCCTTGTATTTTTTTTATTTTTATTAACACTAAAGGGATAGTTCCCTCAAAAATGAAAATGGTCTAAATTTACTCTCTCAAGATGTTTTAAACCCAAATAAGTTTATTTCGTCTGTTGAAAATAAAATTTATTTTGAATAATGTGGGTAACCGAACAGTTGCTGGTCTCCTTATAGTTTTTTTTATAGGTTCTCTCCTGGAAGTTAATGGGGACCAGCAACTGTTTGGTTACCCACATTAAAAAAAAATCGTCTTTTGTGTTTAGCACAAGAAAGAAATTAATACAGGTTTGGAACAACATTAAAGTGAGTAAATAATGACAGATTTTTTTTTTTTTTTTTTTTTTTGGTGAACTATCACTTTAAGGACAAGCGGCAGTACTATTTATTCCTGTCGCTTTTAGACCAGCACACAACGCGTTTAATATAGACGCAAATTACACCAGATATTCTCCCAAATGTTTGCTTTCACTTTATAGCCTGTTTATGTAAACATTGTGTGTATTTAACATTATTAGCATAATAAGACTCGAAAGATAACTTAGTCCAACGTTATTCAGGCGCTGTTTGACAGGCTTCTAGTGCCTGTGAGCGTTGGGGGGTATGCGGTCAGGAAAGCGCATTTTAGAACAGCGCATTAGCGCGTGAATTAAATGTTTAACCGGCAAGGCTTATGCAAATAATGAACTTTTGTAAATTGCAATGTCCCGTACCTATTCATTAACGTGTAGGCTGCGTTGCATTGTACAGTTGAGACGGAGGAGCCAGAACTGAACTGATAGAATGCACTGTAACACGATACTACGATATTTCTTCAAAAGCAGATCGTGGAGACATTTTAATCGTCCATGATTAAAAATCGTCATATCGCACACCCCTACTCTAAGCTACCCAAATTTAGTCAACTAACGGCTGCCGAAAGCACAAAACTACTTAAATTCAATCATAAAAACCATCAAAATCAGAAACCACAATCTTTCAATTGCCCCAATAGTCTATCCAGTTTGTGGTAATATGCTTGATTGTTTACTTTTGTATAATACCAACTTGTCAGTCCCAAAGTAAAATCTCAGTCATGAAAAAAAAAAAAAACTAGCTGAGAGCCACTAAAGTAAGAAACATAGTAATATTACAACTCAATTAGGGAAGAACTTTCTACCACTATCAAAAATCTGGAGAAACACTGAGCATGCAAGCCCATTCATGCCGATTCTTTCAAAAAACACAGACAGGCTATTTCACCTGACGATATTGCCCGTTTTATTTTCCTAAATTAGTTGGCCTCTGATATGCTACTATGCGTCTCAAATAGATCTCTCTCAATTTCCCAAGCCCCATCCCAGTTTATATGCAATCTGCTCTTGGTGCATTGCCTTAAAGGTTAAGAGAGTGTGATAACTATAAATACCCAATCTGGACCAGTATGAGCTCTGGCCAGCACACAACATGCTCAAATCCAGCAAAGCCAAAAAACATTTAGATTCCTGTCCATTTAACTTTGGCTAAATTGCCTTTTAAATGCCCAATACTACAGGGGATGAATGTTCGGTAAATACTACAAGTATTTATTTATTTACACACATATACACAAACCATTCAACGGTTTGGGGTCAATATTACTTTTTATTTTGAAATTAATAGTTTTAAGCAAGGATGCATTACAATTGATTAAAGGGTTAGTTCACCCAAAAATGAAAATTCTGTCAGTATTTACTTACCCTCATGTTGTTTCAACCCCGTAAGACCTTCGTTCATCTTCGGAACACAAATTAAGATATTTAAGATATTAAGATCGCTCCTGCATACAGTCCATAGGCTTCTTGAGGGACTGGCTCTTGCTGTCCTCGAAAAGTCATTAAAGACATCGTTAAAATAGTCCAAGTGACTACAGGGGCTCAATCTTAAGTTTATCAAACGACGAGAACACTTTTGTGCGCAAAAAAACAACAAAAATAACGACTTTTTATTTCAACTATTCGTTTATTTCTCCCTCTGCGCGAGTCAGGTTACTAGTTTAATAGCGTAAGCTTCTGTTATTGTACGTCACACGCATCACACACACATGACCAGCGTCGGCCAATAGTGAGCCTACGTGTGACGTAGCTCTACGCAATCACACTACGTTAACTGACTTACAGGCTCATGGAGAAGGAAGTGAATAGTTGAAATAAAGTCGTTATTTTTGTTGTTTTTTTGCGCACAAAAGTGTTCTCGTCGTTTGATAAACTTAAGATTGAGCCCCTGTAGTCACTTGGACTATTTTAACGATGTCTTTAATGACTTTTCGAGGACAGCAAGAGCCAGTCCCTCAAGAAGCCTATGGACTGTATGCAGGAGCGATCTTAATATCTTAAATATCTTAATTTGTGTTCCGAAGATGAACGAAGGTCTTACGGGGTTGAAACAACATGAGGGTGAGTAAATACTGACAGAATTTTCATTTTTGGGTGAACTAACCCTTTAACATATACATATGAATGACTTTCTTTTCATCAAAGTATCCTTGACTGTTTCAACATTGATGATAATAAGAGCTGTTTCTTGAGCACCAAATCAGCATTTCAGAATAATTTCTGAAAGATCATGACACTGATGAGTCCTGAAGTAGTTCTGTTTTTAGACATTTTTACTGTATTTGATCAATAAAATGTAGCTTTGATGTGCATAAGAGACTTCTTTTAAAAACATTACGGAATAAAAACTTTTGAATGGTAGCAGTTCTTCTGGTCTTAGTCTCTGTTTTTTCTGTTTCTTCATATAATTTCAGATGCACTCGATGATGGTTAGATCCGACCTCCGTGTGGGGCATTGGCTGTTGTCAGAATCCTTGTGCATTCAAAAATTTCACTGGATTATTACAATTAATGGCACAATTAATGTCTGGAAAAGTAAACTGATATTTCCTACTGAGACACTACAACAAAATATATAAATAACTGGCTTAAAACCATTTCTTTGAAGCGAAAATACTAATGTGCCTAAGACTTCTGCACAGTATGAGGCACACCGCAGTTAAATTCAGAGCGCTCCTCTCCTCGAGAGACCGGTCTCTTTCCCCTGTGCATACATGCTAGTATCCTCGCTGGTCCAGGAGGAGAGCGAGGAGGGATTCCTGCGCCGCAAAGCCGTGATTCGCCGGAACCATTTGCCCGTGTAAAGGGTAACATTTGGGACAGGGCCCCACTGGACAAGCCCCCGCCTACGGGGCCCAAAGTGGGGAGTAAGTGTGGCTGCCAGGACCTTTACTTGGACCAACCCATCTGAGCACTACCATCCACTGCATGTGCCCCAGCACAAAAAAAGACAACAGATTTATATTTATTTTTATGGTTAATAGTTGCTCTTTTAAGTTTGATGTCACACCCACTGTGTCTGTTGTTTCCTCTTATTGCCACAATATACATCACATATTTCCATATTTATGCCATTCAATAATTTAGACATGTATAAACAATAATAAACAGGCACTTGCAATTACTTGATGGTGGTTTATGTGTCTCAGCCAGCAGAAGCAGAGAAACCAAATGAAGTTGACAAGTATGACAAACACTAAGTCTATGTTTCACACACAGAAAGAATGCAAACACTGATCTCAAAGCAAATCTGCAATAATGCAACAACATCACATCTTTCCCCTTATTCCCGAAGATGTTTCTGTCACTGGCATCCAATGGTCTTCCTAAACAATAGGGCTGGGCAATAAATATCGATTTCTCGATATTAATCGATTCTCATTTTTATCGATTAGTCGTCCTGTGTTATTTGAATGAATGGGACATTGTATTGCGGCTGCGCGCATCCAAAAAAATCGCATTAATCTTTGTCCTTTGTAACTATTGATATGAAACAAAGTCTCAAATTTCAAATTACATCCATTTTCTTTACAAATTCAAAAATATAAATAACGTTGTGGCGCTGTGGCGTGAGATCGCTTTGGTGCATCTCAAGAGAAGCAGCAGCGCTTAATAATTACCAGTCACATCGCGAAATAAACATGAATGAACATCTGAAAGTGTTAAAAGATAGGGTACAACTTATCGAAATCCGTATCATGTCACATTGATTCGCTCAATCAGCATTTGAACCGTGGAAAGACGTCAGTTAAACAGCTTATATCAATGTCATTTATCGTCATATTTACCTCAGAAAATCCACATAAACTCGTTAGTCAGCTAGAAAAAATAACTATAGAGAGGAGCATTTTGCTAAATATATACACCATATAACGCATTATAATCTTAATGTTCTTCAATATTTAATGCATATTTGAATAAATCTGGCAAGGTTTTATGACAGCCACCATTTAAATGTTTATATTTGATTTAATCTTCTTATTATAAAAATAAATAAGTATAATTTAAGTGTTTGTATATCTACAAAACAGTTCATTACTACCTTTATATTAGGCTAATGAAGCCTAGTAGGCTACAACTAGACTCCCATAGTTTACAGCATTAGTTAAGAGATTTGATTTCCTTGAGAAAATTTGCCATTTATTGTAACTGATATCCAAAATAATCAATATTGAATTGAATCGAAATCGAATCGAATTGCAAGCTTGTGAATCGAAATCAAATTGTTAAATTTGAGTCAATGGGCTATATGCACGCATAAGTTCCGCATTTGACGCAAGGATGCTCGTCCATTTCCGGTTGTGTAGATTAAAGCGGAGGAAAACCGAGGAAAACGGGATTATGGCAGAGTCTTCAAAATTTACCGTCCTCCCGTCTTTGAAACGAAACGTACATACGTTTAGATGTAATTTTATATATAGTTATGTTTATTTAATATAATTTTAAAAAGAAGCATAAACACAACGAGGGGTGTCTGTTTGATCTGTTTTTGTGACTAACGTTTCTTTAGTATAACCATGGAGTATAAAATTCAATATAAATTCTCGGTATTGCATTGGACTCTATGATCGGCGGAAGTTATCGAGCATAACGCCGTGCATAGAGCCCATACCCAGCCCTACTAAATAATGCTATGTTTCACTTGTAGGTTACATTTCATGGTTGTTGGGCTTTAATGATACTCAAATTGTGATTCATTTTTGTGAAATGTCCCATGAGGTCTTTCTGCATGCAAAACGGTCAAAACTTGTAATAGACAAACAAACAAAAATAAGGGACAGGGAGCTACATACATTTCGGTGAGTCTGTTTTTTTACCCACAGTATTGATTGCTTTTAGTGAATCACTGAAATAATTGGCCAATTTAAATCATGCAGAAGGATCTACAGTGATACTTTATATAAAAAGGAAAACGTCTGGTTTGGTGTCAACAAAAATGTACTTTAACATTATTGATTGGGATATGGGGTTACATAAGAAAAGAAAAAAAAGTCTGGAAACGCTGATTTAGAAGAAAAAAAGTCTCACTATTTTGAAATGAAATACTCACTAATGTGAAACATATTGCTTTGGGCCTAAATCAAGCATCCATGAAAAACTGATAGCCGTAATATTGCTCTCAAATTTACTTATATTTGTGAAAGGATTTGAAACGCCGCTTGAGCAGCCAAGAGAGAAAAACACAGGAAGAAAAGGCAAGGTAAACTCAGAAAGGGAGTTTCAGGGAACTGACATCTTGTCTCCTCAGCCAGCTATAAAGTTATTGAGTCTACCCATCGTTCAGCGAGGTTCTGGCCCCAGTGAGCTCCAGCCGTCCGCTCCGTATGAATTAATCATGAGTGCGGCTCCACAGCCACCATAATGAGGATGAGAAAGAGATCAGTTCTGCTTTGTAACGAGCGTCGTACTAAAGGTTATACATACACTCTCACACCTTCTCCCTTCCACGGGTGTTAACCTAATAGTCAACTACTTAGACATGAGGAAGCACCACGGCAAAAAGCGACCTGCCATAACCCATGACAAACCCCTGAAAACCTCTGTGTATGATTGATGACATGGAAATAAAGCTGGTATTTTAATGTCTAACGGGCTGAATACAGTGGCTGAATACTTTTCTGTACTGAAAAAGATGTCTCGTAAGATACGACCAAGAAAAACGAGCAATGCTGCATTCATCATGAGTGCCCTCGCCGTCAGATTTCAATCAAATAGAGTGGCACAATAGCCGGCGGGCAATTTTTAATGTCGACGTGGAAAGTACTTTGCAATTAATAACAGCCCGGCGATGATCTGACTGCAATGAGAATCATTATCTTACTAACCGTCATCGTGATTCTCATTACAATCATAATCACCGGCTTCACCATCCTGATCATCATTACACTATAATCAGCGTAATATCCTTCAAAATACATATGCAGGGTTGAGCTTTGCGCACTGCGCCCTGCTCATGCATGCAGCATCTGTCATTTTCCTTTTTAAGTCAAGCCAGATTCAGTTTAAATTAGACTCTTTTAACGGGCAAGCGACAGGAGGCTGTGATATTGATATTAGAGTCTTCAGTACATCCTTACTGGGAAGAGGCTGTGACATAAATTATGGAGATGTCCACTTTTCTGTGGATTTATGCTAATTCAATAGTCAGTTATGTGTGCATATTCAATGATATCACTGGAGAAGTCATTTAAGATGGACTTAAATAATATCAACGCTCAGTTCTTGAGGAACATTCACGTTAGAAGCCACGAGTACAGACACATCATTTGGTTGTGTTCTCACCCAAATCATTAGCTATATGAAATATTCACACTGGAAATAAAAGGGGGAGAAAAAAAAAATATTCAAATCTCATTAGTTCATAAAAACAAGAACTTTGCAGAGTTGGGAGGCAGTGAGCTCAGCTGGTTTGGCTGATCAAAGGGAATAACTCATTTTAAAAAACTAAATTCTGACTGAGGATTTCAGTGCTTGTATATGTGCACTTCAATAAGCTGAGAGCAAACACAGAGCACTGGAAAACTGGGGAAAGCCTTGCAAAGGAAGCTGTTCTAGCCCCTTTTTAAGCATTTAGGGCAAAAACACGGTGACTTTGTTCGGGCCAGTCTACACGGTGCCAGGATGACCTTAACAAAATGCAACACTGCTAAAGTGGAATGAACATGCAATTAACAGCTTTGTTATGAGGGGTGGGACAAAATATTGATAGGGCGATATATCGTTGTCCTTCTCCATCCGTGCAATACGAGAATCAATATGCTGGTGCGAAAAATCGATATTTTAAATAATAAAATATGGCGCTATAAATAGATTTCCCTGCTGGTGAGTGTGAGTAAAATAAGACATGCCCAAACCACGTTTAAAGGGGTGATGAACTGAGAAATCAAATTTTCATTGAGCTTTTGACAGGTCATGATATTATAAGAATATCCTGTAAGTTTCAGAACTGAAAACATCATTGTTAGTCCAATAAAAGCTTTTATTGACACCAGGCTCAGCAAACGACTCGTTTTTCAAAGTGGGGAACTATGACGACAAAGAGGATAAAACACCACCCCCGCAGAAGAAGATCAACGCCTACTTCAACACGGCCGGTTTAAATAACATAGGCCTAGCTCGGGATGACAAACCGGATCGAGCTACCGAGCAATACAAAATATTGTGCAGTGCCTGGTTGTGGACAAAGACGCTGCATAAGCTTCCTCTTGATTCCAATAGGACTGCATGGATAAACATTTGTTTAAAGGATTGTTTTGTAAACAAGACTGGATTTGCAGACCGATTAAGAGTAAAGAACGGTGCAGTGGCGTCTATATTGGATCTGACAGGATTGTGCAACACACGGACTCTGGTTCGAACATGTACGGGGCGAATCATTCCGGTTGCCATTTTACAACATTGGACGTTTTCAAAACAATTTCCCCCAAGTGCACCGACGAGTGAGTTGAAACTCATTATAATATGCAAAACTGTTATCCACTCACAGCAGTGGGCGTTTACTTCCAAGTCTTCAGTGCGAGACGCCCATAAAAACTGAGCGTTTTTCAGCTAGGCTCAAAACTAGGGTAGAAAATAGCCTATTACTTATTCATTTTGATGTTTTTGAATGCAAAATCCAAGCAAACATCATAAGTTGACCACAGACAACAATATAATACAATTTAAAAAGCCAGTTCATGACCTCTTTAAGTTAAGTCCAAAGTCAGGAGCCACTTCGGCTTTTATACCATTGATGGGACAAACATGTTGTGGATATATTCAATGCTCTTCACCAAGCACTTACACAAGCAAGTGTCTATCAGTGGATATATTAGGGATCCGCTGATAGATACACTGAGATGTCCCAATTTATAGACTGAAAAACAGTTTGGGCTTGAATAAAGAGTGAACATCCACACCTAACCTTTTCACAGGCATTTTGTTTATCATTGTTTGTCTAGCAATATGTCAATTATCAATTATCAAATTCCCTCCAAGGGAACAACGTTGTATTGGCTCACAACCCTTCCAGAGGGTGTGACATCTTCACGCTTTAAAAATCACTGATCACAAGATAACACCTCTTAGTGTCTAAGTCTCTTAGCCTCTTAGTTTCTTTCTGAAACCCTAATGTGAAGATGATTGAACTAGAAGTTTTCTAAGGACCCCCAAGCTTGTGCCAGGCTGCGGCCTTGTCTTTACATTCACAAAAAATCCTCTGACTCCCACTGGTTCTCTCTCATTAAGACAACCCGGAAATGTACATTTCTAACAATTAACACTAAGGGCCCTATTTTAACGTTCTGAAACACAAGTATCATGCGCAAAGCGTAAGTAACTTTGTGGGCGGGTCTTGGGCGCTGTTGCTATTTTACCGGCGGGATAAATGACTCTTGCGCCCGTTTAAAAGGGGTTGGTCTGAAGTAGCTTCATTATTCATAGGTGTGGTTTGGGCATAACAGGAAACAAACCAATAAGAGCGTTGTATCACATTCACTTTAAGAGCATGATGAACGAGATGCGCTTGTTTTGTTCCATGGTGCGATTCTATTAAAGCGCCGCATTTACCAGACGCGCTTCACAACCGGTTCACAGCCAAGGAGATCAATGTTCTCGTCAGGGCCGTAAAAGAAAGAGAAGTGACATCGGGACAAACACACCCAAATTAGCTTCGGTTAAACATGCATATGATAATTTGGGTAAATGTGTAAGCTTTATGCCTATTTTTCCCATCGTCATGAACACAACAATGCTTTCCCTCGTGTTTTTTTTTCCATATAATAATGTATCATTTGCAAAAAGTAAAATGCATCTGTGTAGATGAGAGAATCATCTACAGTGTATGCGCATTTATTCACACTGTATTATGGCCAAGCATGCACGCTTAAAATAGCATCTGAATGTACGCGCAACGCGTGAAAATTACGCCACTGACCAGAAAAAACCTAGTCTAATGCCTGGTTCAGATTACACTATTTTTTTTGTCTGTTATGATAGTCACTGTGTCAGATTACGTGATTTTGGCTCCTAAAATCTTGTCATGCCGTGGACGAGACACATGTCAGACTACACGTTACTTCCTGACCAGTCATCGCATGCCGCCTTTAACGGCGCGCGTGATGTCATCGAGAAGGCGAAACTCGTAGCGAGTGACTTCCTGGATTGCTCGGCATTGCCTTTTCAGCGTGAGAAATACACGGTGTGGCGTGTGAGTGTGTGAACTGGTTGAATTGCGTGTCTCACGGCCATTGCGTGAGACTTGAGAACCTTGCTCGAAGAGGACAGTATGGGCTGCCAATCCCCCAAAGAGAACTTATTATTTTCTTATATATTTTTACTTCTACTTTTAACGTTTAGCACCATCGTCTCTCTTTCGTTTTGTCTTTTTTGAAAGTTGTATACGTAAAAGCTTGTGCTCCTATTGGTCAACCTCGTACATGTGACGGAACCGTTGTGGACGACCGTTAAAAAAATTAAACATGCTAGTCTTTTTGTCGTGAAACATCGCAGACACGACGTAGGTTGTCGCCCACTATGACACAGTATACGAGATGATACGAACGAATCTTGCGTCCCGACGCCCGTTGTCGTTTACGAATCCCCACGACACCCTACGTCAAACGGATCGTGCCAAAAACCCGGCGAAACTTCCAGGCGAAAACCCGGCTAAAACACATGTAAACATGCCTTAAAATGTAGCGAAAAAACACCCAATCTGGCAACACCAGCCACCAGTGTCGCACCGCGGCCGCCGGTGACAAAGCAAGGAGCGCCGAGGACGCGCACTATCAATTAAACGACGAGGTCGGTGAGGATCGGAAAAATCTTACATTTATGTGCAAACTTTGCCCGTCGATAAAATAATTGTTGTCTGTATTTGTATATGGGCTGTGGCAATAATAATAATAAAACAAAAGCTCGCAACATATGGAAAAAAAGAATTATTCCGCAAACAACAAGTGACGTCGTTGACCGCTGATTACTCTTCTGTGCATGCGGGTCACTTCTAGGTCATTTCACGTTCACACAGGAGATCACAAAATGTCGCATTTAATTGGAAATGTGAACGGCCTTGCAAAAAAATCGATTTTTTTCAAAAAATCGGAATTGAGCTTTAAGCCCTGCAGTGTGAACGTAGCCTTAGTGTTCATGATTATTATCATAATTATTTTACTATATTAAGTTAATTCTATTAAAGGTTCTATATGTAACTTTTTTATAAAATGAATCCTTTTTTTATTGCCTGTGTTTGAAGGGGTTGTAATCACACATTGCAATGATCCACTTTTCGGGTTTTGCTATTACCTCTGAAGGCCAATATTCATATTTATAAGTGAGGTCTCCGGGTCGGATTTCCTGCGAAATCCATCAGATGTGACGTGCATGCGCGCTCCCGAGCCTCTCTATACTTATTACAGTCTATGCGACGGCACTTCAGCTGACGACATGGAGTCTGATAACAGCCCAAAACGTCCTGCCTCCAGCACAACACAGACTCCAACACAAACTCCACATAAATATAAAAAACAAAAACAGTTTTATCTGCCCAAGCTCATCAGGCAAAACGTGAATCTGATCGACTCCAGACGAAAACGCGGATAAACGTAGTAAACTCTAGTGAAATAGCAAGGTAAACTACATGAAACATAACATGAATACAAAAGAATGTTCCAGGATAACAAAAAGTCGGTGCTTTAGGATGTAACTTATTTTATTTACTAGATCTACTGACTAACATCACTCATTGCACTACTACCATATTGTTTATACACATTTCCAGACACATTCAGTACGTTACAGTAATGTTATTTCCTACGATCTTACTGATACACTGAACCTGTCCAGTTTAGTTCACTAACCATTTCGTTATCATATTATACATTCACCTGTGTAGACATTGCTGATTGTGAAAGATACACGAAAATAGTTAGTGAAATGGCTTATAACATCACATGTGGGCTAAATGCAGTTTATTGTAACATTATGATCATGGTACGAGCACAGAGCATTAGTTCAACGTCAAGCTGATAAAGTAGGCTATTATTGTACCTGCAGTGGGAGTTTACATTAGTTTCCAGCATGTTGTGTGATTATTTCACCGTTGCGTTGAAAGTCTCCGTGTGGCGGGTAATGATCTGCTCGCTCTTGAGATCTAGCACACGCACGAGCACGAGCGCTCTTGTTGCATTCTGAAACATCACCGCTAGAGGCCGCTACAAATCACATACAGCACCTTTAACTGATCCAAATATTCATAATCAATTCATAATCAATCAATTATTGATTATTAATATTTATTAGAGCTAATTTATGTTAATGTATTGATCAAATTATATATATTGTACAGTATGTGTGTGTGGTCCAGGTATTCCCTACGTCCCCACGGAGATACTGTAGTAAAACCAAACAAATTTTGACATTGTGGGTACAAGATTTTAGTCCCCAAGAGGAAAAATGTTGTAATGTTATACTAATTGAAGTTTTTTTTGTCCGTTTTTTTGAAAATGCAAAAACGCAGGTTGTTTTCTCTAAGGGTTAGGGGATATAATGAGTCCTTATTAAACACAAAAATGGGTAAGGAGGTAGGAGGTAAACCGCCCCACAACCTCATCACGTATGCCTAAATACACCATGGCTCAGAGTAAATAGTTTCACAATTACTCCACTAATGTATATACATTTCATGATCAATTACTTTACGGATGCATTCATTTTATAATGTTGCATATAACAACAAAAGGGTAAACATATAATAGTTGGCTGGTAGACATTTTGGCTGACAGTGATCTGTCAGTCTGGAAAACCCGCCGTAGCGACAATGTATGCATGGAGCAATGCGAAGTTGCAAACCTTTTAAAGGGTAAGGTGACAAGAACAGGTTGATGAAAAGAGAGAAAGGTGTATTCTGTGACTGCTGCCTGCCACCATATAAAATCTCTTTATAAGACCCCATCACCACAGCTAACTCTTTACAAAAGCAGAGCACCATTAACACTTCAGATGAACGGGCACAACCATACATAGAATATAGGCCATTTCTGCGAGACATCACCAAGAACGTTTGCAATGAAACAGAAGAAAACACCAGAACCCCAGTAAATCCATATTATAACAGTCATTACATCCGCTTTTTTAATAAACCTTTCTGGCAAAATTGCATAAGCGTGAATGAGCTGTTTTAGGCAGCAGTTATAATTTTTCATTATGTGACAGGAAACGGAGAAGGTAAAAATCTTCACAACAAAACAAAGCCCTGGTTTATTACTGAAGATCAATTACGTTCTTACTGTGGAATTCAACGGCACTTTGATTTATTTCATAAGGGGTCATTTCAAAGCACAGACGAGTGGCAGAAACACAACAAGTGGGAAATGGAGTAGCTGCACTTTTGGACGGTGGTGGTAATGTGCCATAATCTGCGGCCAGGCTGATGCAGGACTCCAGAATAAAAAACTAAATAAAAATGACTTTGGAGCCACTGACTAAAAAGGAGCCAGATGACTTTTCAGTGTTTTCTTTTTGTTACCAAATACAGTCACTACAATATAGATCAGAATGCATGTCATCTATGCTGATGTTTAATTCAGGATCTATTGTAATGGATTCACATGGAGATGCATCGCACTCTGTATTGTTCTACTTTTAGAAGGAAATTTAACACATTGAACGGCATATCTATAAATATACGGTTCTTAGAGATCATAGATTGTTCATTTGTTGCCTTTTAACCAACAAATATGGCTGAGGGCTGAAACAAAGACACTTGATTAATTTAGGTCAACAGCAGGGCTTAACAAATAAGGGTAGCTTGATACTATCTATTAAATAATATTTAAATATTTGTAATTATGTAGTTGTAATTATATGTTATTAGCTATTTAGTAGTAGTTAGCGGTAAATACTTTTTTGAAAGAAATTGGTAGTTTTATTCAGCAAGGATGCATTTGATAGATAAAAAGTACATTTTACAAAAGTTTTCCATTTCAGATAAATGACTTTCTTTTTAACTTTCTATTCAAAAAAAAAAATATATCATGTTTCCAGAAAAGTGCTCTCTCTCTCTCTCTGCCAAAAACTTGGGTAATGAACATACCCTTGACAACAGTGCTAACGGTTGTCTTGACTCCTTTAACTGCACATTTTCATTACTTATATCTAAGTAATGAAACTTAATATCTATAGTTACCCTGTGCTATTCCAATCATAAAACCCTAACTGGAATTTTTTTCTCTAAGAAAAATCATGACGGGGTCTTGAAAGCCTAGTGTAGTCTAGACACTAGTGGGCATGAATGAATAAATGAATGCAGGTATTTTCCAACACATAAACATGCCGATGACATTAGTGCTCACGTGAGAGACACAAGCGCCTGGGGTCATCAATCATATCAGAAAATGAGCAGCCCTGCTCAGCTATACTGGGTTAAATCTAAAATAGCGGAAAGCATTATCCATCAGTCATGCCTTGAAAAAACAATGAATCCATTTCCATGGGGATCCATTTCAAGGCCAGACTCAAGGGAACAAAGGGAAATCGAAAAACCATTTCACTCAGCCAAAGTCAACTAATGTGTGAGGGAACTATTGCTACTTATGAGGGTCTCCTGGTAATCTATACTGTTAAAGAAAGTGCATGGGTCACTATATGAAATAGCCACATTGCAAAGTGTCATATCATCATATCACCTATATACTCTATATGTCAACGTGCCTGTTGTGCGTGATACAATCGAGGGATTGGAGCCAGAAGGGCGTAAGTGGCTTTTAACAAACTTTACAGGAGAGACAAAGCAAAATTTTGACCACGCTTCAATCACCTGTATTATTAACCTTAAACCAAAGACATTGCAACCCCAGGCATACTTGCATGAAATGAGTATTTAAGTAAAAAATGTATGGCATATTAACACAATGAACATGTTCTAAAACATTTTCAAAAAAACAAACACCAAAAAGTCAAATACGTCCAATATGCCTTTTTGTTGCTTTATTCAATACAGTTTGATCTCAGGTAGGTATTTTTGGCACCATTGGATAGAGCTCATTGAGACCTTTATTTTGATATAACTCATATTCGGCCAAAATGCCACTTACGCCCCTCTGGCTCCAAGCCCTCGCAATGTACTTCGGTTTGGGGTCATTTCAACGTGCTTTTGTCCGTTCTCTTTTCCAGTGGTCTTTCCAATGACAACTTACATTAGTACATGTACAATATTTTGTGATGATTCACCACTGTTCAAAGAACATCAACCTTCAGTCTTTTTTCACTTGGTTTAAAGCTACACTGTGTGATTTTTACCCCCATCTAGTGGTGAAAAGGTATATGACCATCCAGTGAATATTAGTTTCTGTTCCTCTCAATTCTGATTTCAACTCCTACAGTGGCCAATGTAGTCCAAGATTAACATGGCTTCCAGTTCGACCTCGTCCATGAGTGTTAACTCAGACGTAAACGCGAGAGGCGAAGCTTGAATTAATGGGTATGTCCCTCTTTGGCTAATGTACTTTCAAGATGGAGGGTCAACATGGCGACCGACATTAGAACCCCTTACCCGTATGTATTTTCAATGGCATATTATACACTCATGAGAATACTTTAGTACTTGAACGAAGTAAATATACATTAATGAGCACATATATTTTTGAAAGAACTAAGTGTTTTTAGCTAAGAATAAACTAAAAGAGTTACACAGTGTAGCTTTAAGTCAGCAAACCTGCCATACAGTCCAAATGACAAGAGCATTCAATTCCATACTGTGAGGGAAAAGGGTGGTTAGGAGAAGATTACACATTTTCCGGTAGTACATGGTGGATTAAATTCTGATTAAAAGAACTACCTGATATACATGATAGGCGTTGGCAGCCCGACCTTGAAGGAACACAGAGGGGATCCACACGTTGACAAGGGCACGTTGAGTTCTTTGAGAGACAGGGAAGGAAAGAACACATAGGGAAAGTCTAATTAGAATACATCTCAAAAGAAGAGACGTTTAGTGTAGCTATTATAACTTTATCTACCCAGGGGGCTAAAAAAAAGAAACTGTCTTTTAACACAGACAGACAGGGGAAAAAATGATATACTTAAACCATAAACTCTCTGAAGTTGGTGGATGAAATCAATGCGATCGAAAACTTAAAATACTTCTTTTGGGTCATACAAAATTTGTATACAGTCACAAAAACAATAAAATATGTGTTTTGCAAAATTATGAAAACAGGAATCTCAAAACGAACCGAAACTCAGCATATACTACTTGCCTCACATGAGGCAAGTACATGCTGAGTATATGCTGAAAGCTTGAAATTGAATCGAAACAGATATTCTCTAATATAACAGTGTTTCCCATCTAAGCTCATTATCTGTAATGTGGTCACAACCACATGCAGCTCAGGCTATTTATTCGGTCACCATCCATCTAAGACGCAAACACCTTCCATATTGCCTCGATAAAACAAAGCATCAAGCTTCATCAGATAGCAAACTGACATTGAATCAACGTGGAAACGACGTCTCTCATGACATTGAAACAACGTTGATTTTGCTCATCGAATTAACGTTGAACCAACGTCAGACGCGGCATTCTTCAAAGCTAAATGAAAATCGAAAATTGGTTTGCTTTCATAACGTTGAAACAACGCGTTGATTTCAAGTTGATTTTCCGTTAGTTTTGAAAGAATGACGCGTCTGACGTTGGTTCAACGTTAATTCGATGAGCAAAACAATATCAGATCAACGTTGTTTCGATGTCATATTTCCACGTTGATTCAATGTCAGTTTGCTATCTGGGTCATCAGATGCAACTACTTTTTTCCACCTCGAGGAATATGTCAGTATTTACCTCAGACGAAGGCTTAATTCAGCATAGAATATCATTCTGATGAGCAAGCCATTTAGTCGTACTTGTATCAGTTAATGTGTTATTTTTTCACAAACATGCACACAATTTATAATTTGGACTTTTCCCAAACTACAGAGTGAAATGTGTAAAATCGAGTGAAACGTACAGTAATAAAGACTGTAGATATGGGCAACTTTTCATTACTATCATTGGTCCCACTTTATATTTAGTGGCTTTAAGTACTATGTTCTTACATCGAAAAATAAGTACAATCTATTATTGTGTTCCTGTTGTTGTATTGTAAAACCCTTTTGCTGCTATTGAGGTGTGATAAAGGTAAGGTTAGGGACAGGTATGGTGGTATAGGTCAGTTTAAGAGTAGGTTAAGATGTAAGGGGAGGGTCAACTGTGTAATAACAAATGTAATTACTAGGGCTGTCAGTTTAACGCAGTATTAACGGCGTTAACGCAAACCCATTTAAACGGCGTTAATTTTTTGAGCGCGCGATTAACAGTCTTTTTGTCCTAACAAACTTTCTAGTTTTTTCACATGCTTTTGCAACAGGACGCGGCATGCGTCCTGATCCATTTCAGCGCCTCGCGCTCGTCATTCACTCAAAGCCGGCTCACAAGCCGAAACGTGTGTTTGCGGCGTGCCTGTTGTTTTGTTTACGGTCTAGATCCGCTGGCGCTTTGGTCGAAGAAGCAACAAAACGGACGTTTTGTTGCTTCTACGACCAAAGCGCAAGCGGACGTTTTGTTCCGCACACACTCGTTTCGGCTTGCGAGCCAGCCAAATAGTAAAGTTACGTTTTGAGTGGATGACGAGCGCGAGACGCCGAAATGGATGCCCTAAGATTCTGAATGGAAACTTTACTTTTAAAAAGTTGCCAAATTGTCCCATTGACAAGACCAAGTGATCTGTGTGTTTTGTCATTGTGAACTGAGCGATCATCATCGCAGCATGTCCAGTCTGAAACACCACTTGATGATGGCCAAGCAAGCAAACACACACACACACACACACACACACACACACAGATGATGCGAATTCTCCACCCCCTCGTCAGTAGGCTATCAGGACCTCATCAGTATTTCTTTCACCCTTTTATTGATAGACAGTGTTACATTGTGTGAGAGATTATTTATATATGTTAGTGTGAAATTAAACACTATTCCAATGTTATTTTCAATACTAATAATAAAAAAAAAAACATTTGCACTAAACAAGCCAATCCACTTTTTCCATGTTGATAAGAGCATTAAAATGAGAAAAAAAATAATGTAACAAAAAATAATCAAAAGACATTTAGAATAGATAAAAATGTGCGATTAATCGCGAGTTAACTATGACATTAATGCGATTAATCGCGATTAAATATTTTAATCGTTTGACAGCACTAGTAATTACTTAAAGTATTTATAGCTGTAATTATATGCTGGTATTTTTCAAATATAAGTACAATGTAAGAACATGTATGTACACAATAACTCCATTGTATCAAATGATTAATTCCAATGTTAGTAGTACATAGTACTTAAAGCCACTTAATATAAAGTGGGATCAAAAGTTCTACATTGTAATAGAATCCAATATAGAAATAGCCTTTTACATGACCCACAAGTTCAACATTGTATGCATTTCCTTCAAACCATTTTTAATGACTGACATCTTCTCATGCACAAAGGTTATAGCTGTGTGGAAGAGGAAAGCTCCGGATGTAAAAACAGAAGCAGCGTTCAACCTCCCTATTTTTAGCACAGTCTTTTCCGTCAGATCGGAGGCATCTCTTTATGAAATCCCATACCATCGATTTGATTCTCTAAAGAGGCTCGCTGTACACCACCTCCAACACACATAAACACAAATATAAAAAGAACAGCGAGTAGGAGGCCACTTACGTCTCGAAGTCAGATAGGCTGGGATCGTCAGAGGTCTGGCTCAGGTCCCCTGGCACCTGTCCAAAAAGAAGAGCGCATGAGGTCATGGCGAGCGTTTCCATATGCGTCCAGCTGAGTTTGCTGATTAACACTGTACTCTTGCGTACACTGTAAGAATGTAATAATTTACTGTCTTATCTGATAGTCCAGCAATAAGCACTGAAAATAATTGATTTGGTCCCAAGTGAAAAAATGAATGAAGAAATTTCTCTTTTGATTCCAGGGAGGAAAAAGCTAAATTTACCCCTCATTCCTGAAAACACATGAGCCTAACCGGGAACAGGCTCTAATCCTTATCTTGTGGTGAAAGTGCGTTAATGTCAGCATTTACAGGAGTCACGACTCACAGGTTGCTGCATCTTGGCAGGCAGTGGCACCAGAGAGGAACAGACACATGAGCCATGGAGGCTAGATAAACCATCCACCGTATACAGTTCAGCACAGTTACAGAAGGCCATGGCTCGAAGCCACTGCCGTCAGATGTATCAAAAAGTAATCAGTGGCCAACAGATAAGCACTGAACAGGAAAGAGAGAGGATGGATGGAAGCCACGAGGTGAAATGCACTGTGGCTGAGAATGCCACTAGAGACAGACAGGCCAAATTAAATGGACACTTTCTCCAAAAATAGAAAGTAGTTTTGTTTGTGCGAGTTACAGACAAAAAAATGAAAATGTTATTTATAAAACAATTTCGCTTTATTTTAGTGTCTTTGTTACACGTAACTTATACTTACTGTAGTAATAACAGTAAATTATGCATAATTACATGCAACTAACCCTAAACCAAACCCTAATTCTAAGTGTAAGTGCATTGTTAAAGGGATACTTCAGGATTTAGCATTAAGCTTTGTATTAGTAGAAAACCTGTAGTATTTTCGAATTACCATGCTTTCCACCCTCATATCCCCCTGAGACGAGAGATTTATGTATTTTTTTGTCTGGAAAAAATCCTCTGATGATGCAAAAATCGTCATTAGGCGTCATCAATTTTTAGTCCAGAGGCTAAAGACTACAGTCAGTATAGACCCTTATAGTTGGTAAACATGGTGACGTTTTTTTTGTGGGCGGAGCTTAGGTGGAGGCAGAAAGATCCATCTGGCCGCTTTACTAACGCTAGTTAGCAATGATTGTTAGCTTGTTTTTTAACAATGACTGGAGAAAATACGATATTATCTTAATCTGTAAGGTCACTCAGTGTCCAGGACCGCGATTGTTATTTCCAAAAGTTATCTTTAACGGACGGAACCAGATTGGCCGACCTGTAGCCGCCTACACGCTCACTCAATGCATAGATGATCTGACAGGATTTACGTACGTTACCTCGGTTGAGTGTCCTGACTTCTACACCTACCTTATAGAGAAACCGATCGTAAAGAGAAACTGAGGGCATATAAATCTTTAGATGCCTATATGGTCCTGTAGCTACAAGACTTGTGTGTACGATCCGCAGTTCTGCCGAGCCAGCGCCGAGACCACGACAATGTAAAGAGTAGGGGTGGTTAATCTGTCTGATTTCCCGATTCGATTCGATTACGATTATTGAAGTCCCGATTCGATTACAGTCGATTTTCGATTATTAACGATTCTCGATTACCGATTATTGATTTTCCATTTCACAACAGTAAACGAAAATACACTAGATCAACATATGATTATATTAGCAGCAGCAACATTTTGGTATTAATTGCACTTTTTATTTGTTTGATATTCATTGAAAATATAATGATGGTTAGTGGGGACATGCAAACATGCTTGTTATCTACTAGGCAACTCATTATGTTTACATTTATTAACTTTAATTTTTTTTTCAAAAGCAATTTTGTTGCATTATAATGCAAATGCACCTGGTTCTATTAATTGACAGCATTAAAATGTATTTTGTGATTTCCTTCAATTGAAAATATTTGAAGCAAGTTTGGGGGACTTGAAGGGCACCCGATTCAGAGAATCACCTAGAAATTCAAAAGAACAGCATTTATCTGAAATAGAAAGCTTTTGTAACATTAAACAATACCGTTCAAATGTTTGGAGTCGGAAAGAATTTTTATTTAATTTTTTGGGCAAAAGAAAAAAGAAATCTATACTTTTATTCATCAAGGATAAATTAAGTTGATCAAAAGTTAAAGTACAAGACATTTATAATGTTACAAATCGATTATCTGAATCTTTTGTGTGTGACTATAAATAATTTGCTTTAAAAGTACAAATTAATGACCCATAAAGAATTAATGCACAATATATTTTATTAACATTACAAAGAACGACCAGGAAAATAAATGTGTGCTTGAACTAGGAGCATACTTGTAGTAAATAAATAATATAACGACTGGTGCAGCCGAGTGTTTTTCCTCCTCTGGCTGGAAAGGTGTCATATGGCTTATCATATTTGTCGTGTTTCCGTCGTTGGTTTTATTCCACAAAGCGTACAACTAGTGCGGCTCTTGTCCAGCTCCTTTCCCCCTTCAACTTCAGAAGCCAAAATATTTCCACACGTCAGCTTTTAACCTAACGTTAACAAGGAAAGTGTTTGGATCTCGCGTTCCATCTCATCTCTGTTATGTGCACGCCACAGACGGTCCCGCCACTGCACTTCCGCGCTTCAGAGTTCCGTCTTTCGCGTTCCGTCAATATTACGTTATTATAAATACATATCAAAAAAAAAAAAAAATTTGAAATCGATTTTTTGACATTTGTGAATCGATTCAGGATCGTCCACGTCCGCATCGCGATGCATCGAGAATCGATTTTTTTCCCCACCCCTAGTAAAGAGTGACATTACGGTGCGATTTTAATGATGTGAATATTTTCCAGAAATAAAAGTTCCAGATCCAGCATATTCATTTTTCATCAATTCTTGCACCAGACAACACAATAAGATGACATTTAATAATAGTAACAATTATTTAAGCTCCTTATTATGTAGCCAAATTTGTGCTGGTTTGTATTGGCCGCCTCCAGTTTTCACTTTGTTTTGCCTCCAGCTAGCGCCGTGACGGAACTGTGACGTTGGCGCAAAAGGAGTCTATTAGGGTCTGTCCCACATGTTCTCAACCCGCCCATAGAAGGTGGGATCTCACTCACAGAATGAACAAAGTGTCAGCCATCTTTTTTTTTGAAAGCTAAGCTAGCAGGCTCTTGTTCTGTGGAGAAAGCTGAGTATTAGGGGATACCATCCTCTTTTTCCAGGACATGTCCGGGATTCAGCTTTTGCTTTGTGCAGTCGCCATTCATTGTTTACATGCACAGTAGGCTTGCCGCGATAGACGGTGTTGACGGTGTTACCGGTTTTAAGCCCCATCACCAGTGACATCACTTTCCCACCGTGACACCGCGATGTCTTGACTTTTTTTTTAAAGTATTCGTTTTTGCTAAAATATTTATTTGAATTAATTAAAAATAATAATTTTCAATTATTTAGTTCTGAAGAGAGCATTATAATTAAAAATGAACTGCGCAACGCGTGCCGTCACGTCACAGATCAGCAAGCATCAGGATTCCATTTAGCACGTGTGGAGACGAGAACGAGTCAAATTACAGAAAATCAAGATAATGGCGGAAGATTTGGTGTCAAAACGCAATGCAAAAGCGCCTGTTTGGCAATATTTTGGCCAATATATATTAATGTTAATAAATGCCAATTTATAGTGTTTTACTTTTTTTTAGAGTGCTGTCATTTATGTAGGCTAAGGTCCTTTTTAAAGTTTTTATTTTATATTCGTCTCTTTTTATTTGGTTTTATCTTATTTAAACTTTGTTTAATTTATTTAGGCCTATTTTGTTTTCTTATTCGTTAATAAACGTTTTATTTTTTTTTTGGGCCCACAGTTTGCCGATTTTCACTTTTTTCAGCCTATGCATGGGGTTATTTTTATTCGTTCGTTATGCTAATAAAAGTCTATAAATAAAAGTTTTATTATCAGCGAGTTGTTTTTTTTTTTGTCCATTCAAGCAATTGACGCTTATTTCGAAAGTGAAAGTATAACGCGCACGCATTTAAAAGCTATTTAACCCCCCCGCCCTGCCCTCCACGGTGACACCGGGATTACCGGTGTTGTCACACGTCGATTAACCGGTGGGAAATTTTCCTCACCGCGGCAACCCTAATGCACAGCTTTAGTTTCAATCTGACTGAATTCATTCCGATTGGTGAATCTGAATGTAGTGTTTACATGAACGCTAAACAAGCGATCGGTTGATGTGTATTTTAACATTGCTAAGAAAATTCCCGCTCCTCCGTGAGAGATACGAGACCGGTGCGTCTCACAGGTGTCGCTCATCGGTAATCACGCCACCGGCCTCGCGCCGTTCTCCCGCGGCCCTCACTCGTCCCGCTCGCCACAGTAAACATGATGAATGCCGACTGTAGAACGCAAAAGCTGAATCCCGGACATTTTGGCGATCTCGAAACACATTTTCGGGCAGACTCATCATGGAGACTCACTAGTAGCCTAGACTACTTGTTTAACTACTGCGCTCTGTTACTGATAGGCGTGGCCTCCTAGAGCAGCGAAGCAAGTGCATTCTGGGAGTTGTTGTCTTTCAACCACATAAGCCAAAAATACATTTTCTGGCTTTTCTCAGTCTAGAAAGCTCCAAATTCAAAAATAATTCCACATTTCTTCTACATAAATGGCCCATTTAAATACACATTCATCTTTATAGAGGTGAAGTATCCCTTTAATTTATTTTACTTAGTACCTGTGACAATGCAATGTGACATTGTCACCCAGCTGTTGTGTTACATATAAGTAATTCAGCGCAAAAGTCAAAACCACCGTGAGACTATTGGCATCGGTACCCTATATGACCGGAGCAAATCAGAACGCAGATTTCGATGCCACCCTTTGACACGTACGATCTTTCAAGTATGATTATAACAGTGCATCACATTATCAACTGCAAATATTTCAAATGTGTTGTTGCGCTTCGGTAACTGCTTTTTATTTATCAACTATTCAGTGTTTTCAACAACATAATACTTGTTTTAGGTTTCAGACATGTAAATACATGCAAGAACTAGCAAAGCAATACATTTATAGTTTGCAAAATAAAAACTGATGTCTATGAAAGCAGCAATAACACTGCAAAAAATGCTTTTCTTACTTAGTATTTTTATAGTTTCCAGTCCAAATATCAAAAAATTCTTAAATCAAGAAGAATTTACTAGACAAGTAAAATGACATAAGACATTATATCTTGTTTTCTGAAAATAATTATCAAAATTAAACAAGCAAATTATCTGCCAATGGGGTAAGAAATATAATCTTGTTTTCCATTTGAATTTAGTTTATTTTTCTCATTTTCCATTTTTTCCTCACAAAACAAGATATAATTTCTTTATGAAATTACTAATTTGCTGTTATTAGTACTGTAATTATTTAGTGTTATTAAGTGTCAGTTAAATTGTTGTTGGCTTAGGTTTTATTATGAATTTATGTACATTTGTTGTATTTACTGATATATATATTTATAATAAAGTATACTTTAATCTTCTAATATACTGTTCAATTTAAACAATTTAAAATATATATATATATATTTATATAAAAAACGTTCTTTAATGTCATCCACCAGTGTTTTGTGGCTCTTTTTTATTTTAAGTATCGTTTAGGCATTGTTTTGGCACTGGTACCGTTTTAAAAGTATCGATTTGGCACCGGTATCGTAAAAAACATGCGTACACATGCTGAATGATATTTTTCTAGTGTTTCGTTGTTTTGTCACCTACGCTTCTCTATCACCTCCCTTAATGGTTACCCTACGACACATACATGCATCATTTTTCACTGTAACAAGAATACCCATTTTCCTCTGCCAAAGATCTCAAATCACACCAAAAAAAATCTTTCACATGGCTTAAGAAAACTTAATATAAAACGTAATAATAATAAATACAATATACATTAATATAATATAATATAATTAATATAATATAATAAATCGTTGGGTTTTATTTCATTTGTTGCGATTCTTAAACAATTTTGCATCCCATAAAAATAATAACAGCATATAGATTTAGAAAGACCTGCGTTTGAGCATTAGGGCTGGGCTTGACAATATTTAATATTTTTCATGTTGAGTTCATGTTGACATCATTGACCAACATGAAGAATAAAACGCAGTATATTGATGGTTGAAAACATCGAAATGAAGACATTTTAGACGCGTCACCAAACAAATCCAATACATTTATAGACATGTGTCTTGCATTTGACAGACGTATTAAAACAGTAGTGCCCTCGTTTAGTTAGCTAGGTAAATGCGAAGGTAATGTTGCATTGGCCAGACAGACAGTTAATGATGGAAGAGGGGCGGACCTATGGAAGCAGACAGCGATCTGCCCAGAGTGCCTGGACTGCAGAGATAAAGAAGAGAGAACAAGCACTCAATGAAGGTAACGGGTTCACACACCCACAGAGAGGCATGCGTGTGTGTTTGTGTGTGCTTGCGTGTGCTTACCGGACCGCGCAGGTCGATGAGTTCCTGTCTCATCTGTCCAATCAGGTTGTCTTTGGCCATGAGGGAGCGGTACAGCCTCTCGTTAAACTCTATCAGCTCTCCATGCATCTCAGCCACCTAAAAAAACACACATTGACAAACTGGCATCAAACTCCCTGGTTAAAAAGTAGTAGTGTTCGGCAGCTGTCTTGAAGCAGGTTGTAGTATGTGACATTTCTTAAAGGCACACTGAATATGAGTTATCTGGGTTTTGACTCAGGTGTGGAAGCGTTCAGCCGGCGAGAGTTAACTGCTAGTTAGGGTGAGTCTCACACCTGCCCGGCGACTCGTCAGCTGTCACTTAGAGTAAGTGACACAGACGTGGAGGCAGGGTCCAGTCTGCTATTCAGAACTTGCATTCATTTGTTTATGGAAATCATATGTCAGGGTATATTTGGGTTAGCGGCGTTTTGCCTGACAGAAGCATCATGTCACTTTTTGACATGTTTGTCCTGGTTGCGGGGCCGCACCTGGCCAGACAAACAGGCATGGATGAGTCAAAAAACAGAGTAATGCTAAATCCTGATCTTAAAGTGAACGCGAATGCCATAAGACTGCAAATTTAAGTATATTTTTGGAAAAAGGACAGACAAAAAAGAAAACTAAAATAAATATAAAGTGAATTTAGTGATTTAGTTTTTTTCTATGCCTGGTTCAGATTGCATGATTTTTTTCGTCTGTTACGATAGTCACTGTGTCAGATTATGTGATTTTGACTCCTAAAATCTTGTTGTGTCGTGGACAACACACATCAGACTACACGTTGCTTCCTGGCCAGTCTTTGCATGCTGTCTTTAACGGTGCGCATGATGTCATCGAGAAGGCGAAACTAGTCGCGAGTGACTTCCGGAAACGAACGTAAACAAACAATGGATGAAGCAGTGTTCAGAAAAAAGTTAAAAAAAGAAAAAAGAAAGAAAACCCGACAATGGACACGTTCCTGGATTGCTCGAAGAGGACAGTATGGGCTGTCAATCCTCCAAAGAGAACTTGAGGTAAAATATTGTTCTTATATATTTTTACATTAGCACCATCGTCTCTCTCTTTCGTTTCGACATTTTTGAAAGTTTTGTACTCCTATATATAAAAGCTTCTGTGCTCCTATTGGTCAACCTCATACATGTGACGGAACCGCCGCGGACGACCGTTAAAAAAAAATGAAACATGCTAGTCTTTTTGTCATGAAGCATCATACACGTGACGTAGGTTGTCGCCCACTATGACAAACTATACGAGATGTTACGATCGAATCTTGCGTCCTGACGCCCGTTGTCATTTACGAATCCCCACGACACCCTACGTCAAATGGATCGTGCCAAAATCGGGCTAAAATCGTGTAATCTGAACCAGACATAAGAGAGAAAAGACTATGTTGCAACAATGCAGCCTTCAATTACAACAGGGAAGGTCCTACTTCTGAGTTTGATATCACATCATGTCATGATGTAATATAAATACTATAGACAGTGGGTATTGTGCATATAGTATAATATTGCACCAAGCATAGGGATAGCATTATATGTGATTGAGTCCTTCCACGTACATGCATCGACAGTCCAACAGCCAAAATATCCGTGTATTTTAATGCGAGTTAAATATTCTAATGGCCTGTGGGAAGAAGCTATTACAAAGTCTGACAACGACATGACAACGATGTCACTTTGTGAAGAAACATTACGTGCCTGCAGACAGAAATACATATGCACATAACACACCACTGTTTTCACCTATTCATATTTTTTGCAGTTTTTGCGCACACATTAAAAAAAAAACTTGGACTTTTCAGCCCTCAAAACAGCATTTTGCAAACAGTCCCTTATTTTTATATAATTTTGACTTCTATCTTATTTATGATGGTATCTAACACAAACATTTATCCTGCATTAAAGGGTTAGTTCACCCAAAAATGAAAATTTAAGTCATTAATTACTCACCCCCATGCTGTACCAACCCCGTAAGACCTTCGTTGGTCTTCGGAACACAAATTTTTGTTATTTTTGATTAAATTTAAGAAGTGGATCACTGCTACATAGGCTCCTAAGGGATTGAAACTTGACGGCCCAGAAAGTCATTGAAGAAAATGTTTAAATATTCCATACTTTTTGTGCGAAAAAAAAAACAAAAATAACGACTTTATTCGACTATTCCTTTTCTTCCTCGTGGGCCTGAGACGAATGTTCAAGAGATTTCCACGACGCATGCGCGAGAACTCTTCAACTGAAGTAGTTGAAAGAGATCACAATTCTCGCGCATGCGTCGTGGAAATCTCTTAAACTCTCGTCTCAGGCCTACAAGGAAAAGGAATAGTCAAATATTTAAACATTTTCTTCAATGACTTTCTGGGCCGTCATGTTTCAATCCCTTAGGAGCCTATGTAGCAGTGATCCACCTCTCAAATTTAATCAAAAATAACATTATTTGTGTTCCGAAAATGAACGAAGGTCTTACGGGGTTGGTACAGCATGGGGGTGAGCAAATAATGACTTAATTTTCATTTTTGGGTAATCAAACTGTGAATGTAAGTGATTAGCTTTCCATTTGTTGTCTATAAGTTCATCTGTCTATATGTCTATAGTAGCAGAATAAAAATAGAGTGGTCAAAATTTGAGGTGGATCAAAAAAGTTAATCAAAGTTGTCGTAAGACGAGAACGGGTATTGTTGAAAATTCTTTGATGAAAGGTTTTGATCCACTTTAAAAGTTGACTTCTGTATATCACATTGCACCTGATATAGACATGGTGGATAGGTATTACAAAAACAAACAGGTATTAAAAACTTCCACAAAAAATAACATTTTAAAAAGCACTGAATGAGTGGCCGGCAGTCTCAAAGAATCTCACAAAGCAGCCTGAACTACGGAAATAGCTTCAAACCTTTTTGAAATTGATTGTCAGACATGGCCCTCTATCTGGCTACTCCACTGCCTAATGCATTGCTTTATATAGCACCTAGCTGTTTCACAGTATTGAATCCATTTCTCAGACTCTTTTTATTAGTAGCTTGTGTGACAACTTCAAAAATAGTTACCCTTTTAACAAGTTAAAAGAACGTTAAGCTTCAAACTACATATTTTATAACTTGTCATGCAAGCGATTGTGGGTACTGGAACACACTCATCTTCAAAAAAGCATTAACAAACATTCACTACACACCATGCCAAAGGTTTGATTAACCATCAAGCTGGATACAAACAAGGGGAAGTAACGGCAGTTACACACCCAGATCGATACACACCCTGCCCTTTCACGGCTTCGGGCTTCATTCATCTCCTGCGGTCGCCGTGGCACACACACGACAAACTACTCGTAGCATTCTCATCAATCACATTTATTTATCTGCGGCAAGCCCTTCGAACAGGACATTAAAAATGGAAATTAAATTTTAAGCGTCAAGGAACACAATTAATTCTCTGCAAGGAAGCGAGCTAATCAGTTTGTTGTTTCAGTTAGCAATAAGCAGGCTTCGTCCTTCCAGCTCGCTGGGTGAATTTCCGAC
>NW_024121310.1:484657-595058 GCF_016745375.1 Pimephales promelas | reverse complement strand
AACAGCGTACAGCCTGGAACAATGCAACAGTGACAAAACTACATACTGTTCAAAAGATTTTAATGTTTATGAAAGAAGTCAAGGCTGCATTTGATCAAATCTATAATATGAAAATATTTCAAATAACTGCTTGAATATAATTTAAAATGTAATTTATTCCAATGATGCAAAGCTGAATTTTCAGCAGCCCCGGCTCTAGTCTTCAGTGTCACATGATCGTTCAGAAATTATTGAAATATTACATTTTTGTGCTCAAAAACAGTTGTGCTCCTTAAAGGAGCAAAAAGTCTTCAGTCGAAAAGAAATTAAGGTTTTTGATGAAAACATTTCAGGAATTTTCTCCATACTTTCATGCACTTCAATGGGAACTAGGGATGCACCGAAATGAAAATTCTTGGCCGAAACCGAAAACCGAAAAAGAGGAAACCAAGGCCGAAAACCGAAAACCGAAACACCGAAAGAAATTATGCCAATTATTATTATCATTGCATTTATGGCTATGACTGTGTACAAACTTTACTAAAATCAAGGCATTGCAATTGCATAAATTAATATAACATTTTCAAAGAATAAATCAATTACAAATTATGCAAATATATATTTGGCACAATGCACAGTATAAAATAAAATTCAAAGTAAAATGTTTAACTTGACCCCACTTATGTGTACACTAAATAATAATCTACTGGCCTGAAGAAAGATTTTAAAATGAAATGTTCTCTCAAAAACAAAGCCAACCGCAAACTTCTCATCACACCAGCACCCAGTTTGCACGTCTAAATTAGTTACATTTTAAAAAATGTAGCATACAATAGCATAAAAGCCTTTTATATGAACAATGGTCCATGTTTAATACAAATGTACATGAAACTTAATGAACATTTTTAGTGAATGTAGAAAATATTTAAGAGAGCATTAATTAGTTCTACATGTTCCCATATACATATTTTTTTGTAATGTCACAAGTAATAATCTCAGGGTTTACTGGGTTTTACATGATTATTTTTGTATTGGTGGTGAAAATACAAAAAAAATAAACATTGTCATGTGTTTATCTGTCTTGTTCTCACCGATTCCTGATGGTTAGAGGACAGTTACTTGAGTCGTCCCCTGTCGTTTCAAGGAATAGTAAAAGTTACAACGGAGCGCGCGTCAAGTATAAACGCCTCGACCGTTTGGAGCGGTGCACGCGCTATTTGTGGAGACTCGCGCTGCCTTGTTTACTTTCGCCTGCCTCCGCAGCGCGAGTCTAATTTATAATTTTTAATTGTTTCCTGCTCTAAACAATTCGTGCCGCCATGACGACGACTCCGGTTCCGAGCGGGTCAAGAGCGATGCGCGCGCTGTCTGTGGAGACTCGCGCTGCCTTGTTTATACTTTCGCCTGCCTCCGCAGCGCGTGTCTCCACAGACAGCGCGCGCACCGCTCTTGACCCGCTCGCAACCGGAGTGGTCGTCATGGCGGCACGCATTGTTTATAGGTGGATAAACAAGGTTTCCGTCTCATTGCGGGTTCAGATACACTGAAATACGTCCACACCGCAGACATGTTGCTTCAGACAAGCACGTGCAGGTCGCGGTTTCTGTTTGCGTCATCACAACATTTCGGCCGTATTGTTTCGGTGATAAAAGTCTTTCGGCCGAAAACCGAAAATGCACTTTTGGGCCATTTTCGGCCGAAAATTTTCGGCGGCCGAATATTCGGTGCATCCCTAATGGGAACCAAAAGGTTCAAGATCCAAAAGACAGTTACAAACTGTTCAAAGGGCTTTAAACGATTCCAGACAATGAATAAGGGTCTTATCAAGCGAAACGATCGCTCATTTAAAAAATAAATAGCAAAGTTTAAGTTTTATAAGCACAAATGCTCGCCTTGTTCTGTTCTGTGATGCGCGTTCGTGACTCTCCTGTTGGAACTCGTTCATCAAAATGAACAAATTTTTTTCGTGTCATTTGGTTCATTCAACGAACAAATTGAATGAGTTGACTCTGGAAAAATTCGTTCATTTTGATGAACGAGTTCAAATAGGAAAGTCACGAACGCGCATCACAGAACAGAGCAAGGCGACCATTTGAGCTTATAAAACTTAAACTTTGTTTTGTTTTTAAATGAGGGATCTTTTCGCTTGATAAGACCCGTATTCATCGTCTGGAATCGTTTAAAGCCCTTTGAACAAGTTTGAACTGAAACTGTCTTTTGGACCTTGAACCGTTTGGTGCCCAGTAAAGTCCATTATATGGAGAAAATCCTGGAATGTTTTCATCAAAAACCTTCATTTCTTTTCGACTGAAGAAAGAATGACATGGACATCTTGGATGATATGGGGGTGAGTACTACTCCTTTAATGTTTTTGTGGAAACAAGTAAAACATTGTTTTTAGGATTCTGTGATGAATGGAATTTATTTGAAACAGGAGTCATGTCATTACTTTCACTTTTGATCCATTTAATGTGTCACTGCCATATATTAGATATGATGTTATACGAGAGGTAATTCCTCACATGTTGCAGAATTTGGGTCATGCTAAGACCACACATAGGTTCATGAAAACCAATCCATGAGATCCATGACCCATTACAATAACTAAAGGGTTCCTGCTCTGGCCCATAGTGCACTGGGAGAACAGACATGTGAAAAAAAAGCGAAATGACTGTAAAAATCACATTAGCAGGTCTTGGGTGCCGAAGATGAGAGTGAGCAGAATAACAAATAAGGCTTAGTCACGAGCAGCAGCCCATTACTGTTTCCCTCATAGTCATTATCTTTAATAGCGTGTGCTTTGTTTGAGTTCAGTCTGGTTTGGCACGTTCATGAATATAGGATGTTGATGCTTTATAAAGTTTAATTTAATTCTCTTTACGAATTAGCTCGATAGTAACTGCTTTATGTAAATCTTATTTATGATTAAACCTTGAAATTCTCTAAACATATTAATCAGGAGGATATTTCAAAGAAGATGCCACAGTTCTATTAAGACACACGGAATGATGAACACATTGAACCACACACACACACACACACAAGAGGGGTTTTATGGCCTTAACTAAAGGAAATCAAAATGACAAACTGACGGTGTATTAAAGCTATCATAATCCCATAGAGGCGGTCTCATTAGCATACATATTTATGGCAACAAATCATCCTCTAAAGAGCGATCACTTCCCCCTCAATAATCGCAAATTAATTAGACGAAAAAGTGTTTGAGGAAATCCAGCTTTCACTGAAAACTCTTTTTTTTTTGACAAAAATAAAACCAACCACAATTAAAATTAAAGCTCATGGCAAGATGTCAAGAAATTCTGGAATTAGGCCAATCAAGCAAAACAACATTCTCAAAAATAAAGTGGCAAGCGTTAAGCGTTCATTTTTAATTGAATTTCACCTACAGTTCACTTGATATTCATTCAATAATTACAATCTAGGTTTAGACGTTTAATGGGTTACTTCACCCAAAAATGAAAACTCTCTCCAAACCTCTATGTGTTTATTTGTTCTGCTGAACACAAAGGAAGATATTTGGAAGAATGTTTTAATCAAACAGATCTCATTCCCCATTGACTACCATAGTATGTATTTTTCCTACTATGGTAGTCAATGGGGAATGAGATCTGTTTGATTAAAACATTCTTCCAAATATCTTCCTTTGTCAATAGCAGAACAAATAAACACATAGAGGTTTGGAACAACATGAGGGTGAATAAATACTGACAGAATGTTCATGTTTGGTGGAGACAAAACTCTATGACGTGAAACTCAAGTGTTCTGGGCTTTTTGTTATACAGTTGCTAAGATGTCCGGAGCTGTTAAAATTCATCATGAAATTTAAAAAAAAAAAATGGAATATTGCAGTGTTATTTATAAATTATGAATTAAATGATTTATCTGTGCACACCATTATTTTTTTAATTAATCTGTCCTTGTAATCTTTTAAATCAAAATAATTTCCCCTCTCTCTTGCAATGAACTCTTCTCTTCTCAAACTGTCACTCACATGACATCACCGCAACAATAGCAATCAATTCCTGATGCAATCAACTCCCGATGGACAAAATCAAGCCCCGTCCTACATTTGTTCTTGTTCGCGAAGCTGTTTCACTTGGATATTGTCATGGTTGTGGAACGAGGAGTCCGGAGTAACGGTGAAGATAATATTTAATATTCAAAACAGGCAGGAAGACAGGAACTCAGGTGCAACACAGGCTAACATTAGACATGAACAGAGTAACATTAACATCAGGTGATTCTGATGAACGAGACGATGAACATGAGACTGATGAGGGAGTGAGTTCAGGTGTGCAGACGAGAGGATCTTGGGAAGTGTAGTGCTGATGACAAGACAGACTGGTGCAGACGAGGACTGTGACAGATATACGTAACAATAGGGAAAATAGACTTAACTTCCATTTCACGCCGACATTAAAGGTACAACATGGAAGATTTTTCGCCACCAGGGGTCGCTAACCTCTTACAATAACAAAGGCGTATATTAAAGACGTATATTCCGCATTAAACGGAATTATGGATATTGTCGTGAAGCTGATGGATCTTTTATGGATGATTGAATACATCACTGTGGTATGAAGCAGGGCGCGATTGCTAATGAGAGACGTAACGTTATACCAGCGCAACGCGAGTCCCGCGGATATAAAAGAATAAGGACATTTAATTCTACCAAACTACCCACAAGTGCTGAATTAATTCTCACACAGATCAGTTTAATGGATGAATTAAACTTGAGGTAACGCAGCGCTGTTTCACTTGCTCTAACAGTTACACTATCTCACGAAACGCCATTTGAGTGTGTTGAATGTTGTTAGTTAGGTTGTGTGTTGACTGTATGAGACTAAGTACGTTAAGCTAGATCAACATTAGAATAACGTGCAGATCACATTCTAACATTTTATCATGTTGAACTAAATATCATTGATTAGTTTTATGTATATTTGCTCACCTGTCTAATAAAGTAACGTTACATGCAAAACTAGCGTCTCTGTCGAAGACGTGGAGCTCTCGGCATCTCGAAAGATGTTGATCTTCGTTTTAGTCCTCTTTTTGTCTCAAAGTCAGCTTGCCATGGTCCATAATGTTTGAACTAAACAACAACTGCGTGAGCGTCCTTCTAGGCATAACGGACATACAGTAATCGGCCTAGTTATTAACATCTGTCGCCATGGTTACTATGAGCGGAAACCGAGCGTAACGCGGATATGACGCAATGACTGGCGACTCCTCACCCCTGCTCACACGCCCCGTTTTCTTGGTTAAAATCGCAATTTTCTCACGATTTACAAATAGTTGGAAACATTTGGGATATTGTAAGTAATCAACTAAACTAAATATATAACATTGTCCTAGTGGTTTTTTACTGCAAAAATCCTGCATATTGTACCTTTAAGCACACTGCTCAAGCGTTCTGGTTAATGTTATCCCAGTTGCTAGGGTGTTGCTATCTGGTTGTCTTTCCCGCATAGTAACTCCCAGTCAAAAAGTAATATCAAGTAAATAAGATATATGGGAAAATTAAAAAACGACTACATTAATCAGCTATAATTAATCTAGTACTGTAATAGCAGTGTGAATGATTTATAACAATTTGCGTCTAGTCTATTAATTTGGGCATTACTGTAATATGGAGGAAACGTACATTAGACTTATGTACCTTAGCAGATTTTTATTACCTCCACTATGGACAGTATAATGGAAATGTCATTTATCTTTGTTGAGAAACAATGAAAGGAGAAAGAAAAGAACAGCCAGTGTATGATTCATACTAAAAGCAAATGTCAGCCTGGGGGAGGATGCTAATATTTATCCCAGCTCTAAAAGCATTTACAATATCTCATGATATCCATATTGAGAGAAGAAGTGTTCCTTACGGAGATTTAAGAGTGACACACACACATAAAAAAAAAATGCATCGCTGTTTCAGCTCAGATACACCACACCATATGTATAGGTGTTGTAGCAGCGGGCAAGCAAGCAATCTTGCAAATTAATGTTGGTTTGGAAGCATGTCTAATTGGAGGTTCCCAGCTGTGGTAAAAGCTGTGGTTTGACCCCTTCTATTTCCAGTGGAATCATATATGGTCGCCTCCCCCTCATCCCACGGAGAGCCAAACCCTCTTTTTCTACCTACTCTATAGAGACTCCACACACTCTCTACTGAGCCATTCAGCTTAACTACAGTTGTCAGTGCACAAATCACTGGCTACCGAGCGCCGAGGTCACTTCCTGCTGAGGACTCCCTGGAGAGATTTGTCTTTTAGTCGATCCTAGAATTATATGCATTATTTTAATTTGCCCAATAAGGGATATATCGTGCACAAATGGAACCACCCGCAGGGTTCATTTCACCCATTTTCCATCAACTAGCTTCAAACTTTCCATCCATGGTGCTCCTCTAACTGGCCTCTAACTACACATAGTAACTAACTGATAGTTAAGCAATATCAGTGTGGCTGTGATCCAGCCACAGGCATCAGTAATCTTTAGAGTGGGGCAACAAGTAATTTTGGGAGGTTTTCTAGAAAAGAAAAGAAAGAGTGGCAACAGCCCTGGTAAGATCATTTCGTTTCTTTACTTGAAATGATTTTGTGTTAAGCGTGACTTACTTTCACTTTTATTTGCGATGTTTGCACGTTGGCTTGATAAATAGACGCTCATAGACATATACACTAGACCTCACCTGGGGGTTCTAAGCATGCGTCAAAACCGCCGCCATCTTGGAACAGGGGTCTTGTCATAGGAAGTAACGCTGCTATCTCTGCCTTTACTTCGAATTCATTGATGGTGGCGGACTTTTGTGCAGCGTATGAAGTTCACGGATGAAATCTGAACTAGGAAGAATGTTTTTTGGTTTTTTTTTAAATTTAAAAATTTAAAAAAAAAAAAATTCTTTCTGGAATCAATGATAAATACATGTCTGACCGTTGGAACAAACCAAAAAAACAAGAAAAATCGCATTCATCATGATTTATGGTGATTTTATTTGCGTTAGACCTGTGTCTACTACATTGACGCTGATGCATTAAAGTGGAGGGGCTCCCCTGTTTCAAGATGGCGGCTCTATTGACGCATTCGTTCTAATGAACTGCCGTATCCAAGGTGAGGTCTAGTGTATATGTCTATGAATAGACGCTCAGCTGCTCATCTGTGGTGATGCGTGTCGCAGTAGCGCCGTCATATCCAACCCGATCTCACGACCAAATCGTACGAATTCAACGCATGATTAAAAAGTGTCTAATTGAGTGAGGTCGTACGAATTAGTACGATTTTGCTAAATCGTACATATTTTACGAATTGACCTACCCCTTACCCCGCCCCTAAACCTAACCATCACGTGGGTTTAGACAAATCGTACAAATTCGTACGAGTGAGGTCGTATGAATTAGTACGAATTAGACACTTTTTAATCATGCGTCGAATTCGTACGAATTGGTCATGGAATAGCGTAGTCATATCTGACTATAACATGACATATAGCCTATATAACACGCTCTCAATTGTTTATTTTTTTAGCATTTTTGGAAGGAGTAAAATATACATATGTGGTTTCAACAACCAGATTGCGTTTACAACTGGTAAAGATCCGAACACAATGCGAGCCAGACTATCTCCAGATGTGGTCAGGCAGATCCGATCACAACGCATTTACACCTTGCATTAACATGCGTTTTTTATTACCCGGATAACTTATCTGGATACAGATCGCATTTTAATACCAGGTGTAAATGGGGTCTAAGTTAAAGGGTTAGTTCACCCAAAAATGAAAATTCTGTCAGTATTTACTCACCCTCATGTTGTTCCAACCCCGTAAGACCTTCGTTCATCTTCGGAACACAAATTAAGATATTTAAGATATTAAGATCGCTCCTGCATACAGTCCATAGGCTTCTTGAGGGACTGGCTCTTGCTGTCCTCGAAAAGTCATTAAAGACATCGTTAAAATAGTCCAAGTGACTACAGGGGCTCAATCTTAAGTTTATCAAACGACGAAAACACTTTTGTGCGCAAAAAAACAACAAAAATAACGACTTTATTTCAACTATTCACTTCCTTCTCCATGAGCCTGTAAGTCAGTTAACGTAGTGTGATTGCGTAGAGCTACGTCACACGTAGGCTCACTATTGGCCGACGCTGGTCATGTGTGTGTGATGCGTGTGACGTACAATAACAGAAGCTTACGCTATTAAACTAGTAACCTGACTCACGCAGAGGGAGAAATAAACAAATAGTTGAAATAAAGTCGTTATTTTTGTTGTTTTTTTTGCGCACAAAAGTGTTCTCGTCGTTTGATAAACTTAAGATTGAGCCCCTGTAGTCACTTGGACTATTTTAACGATGTCTTTAATGACTTTTCGAGGACAGCAAGAGCCAGTCCCTCAAGAAGCCTATGGACTGTATGCAGGAGCGATCTTAATATCTTAAATATCTTAATTTGTTTTCCGAAGATGAACGAAGGTCTTACGGGGTTGGAACAACATGAGGGTGAGTAAATACTGACAGAATTTTCATTTTTGGGTGAACTAACCCTTTAAGTGGTCTAAATGTATATATTTAGTTTGTGGAAGACCATAAAATGTTCGTCCAATCATTGAATTCGGTCTGAATGCTATGATACAACGTCCTTTTATGTCACTATTAACGGCGAAATGAATTTGCAGGAGTCAGATGGTACAGGTCAGTGTTCAAGTTGTTTGTTCATTATTATTGCAATGTTGTGTGCTTTGAGACATGAGGTAGATGCTTTGTTTGCTCCCTGCTGTATGCATTCATGTGTTTTGAAGGAGGTGGCTTTGGAGATGCTCTGAAGGAACGATGGGATCTTATTCTTTCAAAGCAAGCCTTTCCGAAAATTGCCTTCCCTACTTTTAAGGTCACAGAAACCTGGACTGTTGGTAGTACCTAGGATATCCAAGTCCACTAAAGGAGGGACAGCATTTGCACATTTTGGCTACTCAACTCTGGAATAGCCTCCTGATAATGTTCGAGGCTCAGACTCACGCTCCCAGTTTCAAACTAGATTAAAGATTAAAATCTCTTTAGCCAAACATTCCATAATGCATTTCATAACCTTGCACTCCAGTTATTTCGGATTAAATGTGCTTTACTATTTATTGCTTGAATCGTCAGCAGCTACACTAATTTTTTAGTTTTATCTCAGGATGTCCATCCCAAGGTAACTAGAATTTACACAAGCTCCTGTCTGGATCCAGTCTCTAACAAAGATTTCAGATGACCAAACACCAATGAAGAGATGATGACAACCCCTGCCAGGACTTCAGATGACCCTAACTCTAATACATGATACATGATATTAGCTATTAATGCATGATTTGTATTATCTTATTAGTATTATTGCATTTTTGAAAAATGGACATTACTCTGAGACAGATTTCTCTAAATTGTAACATAGAAACCTGCCTTTTCTATAAAGCTGCTTTGAAATGATATGTATTATAAAAAGAGCTAAACATACATTTGAATTGAATTAATCTTGCTTTTCTACAACAGTTCAGTAGAAAACTGGACTTTCTATTAATATGTTCTATTAATATATTAAAAATTTTACATGTATTAACTAGTAATCATGCGTAATTACATTACCTTACTATAAAGTTTAGTTTACACTTTACAATAATAACTCATTACTTATTTGTGCAATTACACTGCTACATGGACATAATAAAGTTGCCCCCAAAAAAGTTAATATCATACATTTTAGACTATACATGCAGTTATTTGTTTACTTTTTACTGTCAACAAAAAGAGCACAAAAATCAATACATAATCATTATCCATACAATAAATATGTATGTGGTTCATTAATTTCACTCTTTGTACAAATTGTCATAATTATTAAGGTATGAATTTTCCTGATAAACTTAAATAGATACACTTCAACTTCAAATGATGATAATCTGTACAAAAAGTGAAATAAGCCACATTAATATTTATTGTGTGAATAATCATTTATATTAATAATTTATATTAACTGATAAGTGATCATTTATATACATTTTCCAATTGTCAATCCAATCATGATTTTTAAAGCATAATTTCCACCAAACAAAATGTGCCCCTATAAAGTTGAAGATAAATATGACTTGATAAATATTTATTGTGCTTTATTACTAATCAAGCTATAATTCTGTGAAAAATAATAATAACCGCGAGATATTCAATTGTATTTAGCGTACATTAAATGCATAAAATTAGTTTTAAAAAGTCATTTCTATCGCTGTTGTTTCCATCACAATGTTACTAAACAAAATAAACAATGTGGTACATTACGTGGTAGAAAGGACTGTGTTGGAATTTTTATGACTCAAAAAAAGATGCATGCATGTATGCATGTAACTCTGTTAGTCCGCTGCTATTGGACAAAATAAATAAAATACTGAGAATGAAAGGAAAAAGTACATTTTGATGCCAAATGTGCCAAAATTAGAGGACCGGAATCAACATTATGAACAAAATTCTGATACTGCGTCCAAAACCAGGTTCCACTAAGTACCATATCTTAATACTGTAGCTCCATTCACAAGTAAAATCTATTTATACAGTTTTGAGGACTGTTTCTGGAAAGCACACTCATGATGGTTTCACGGGCCTACAATTTGACACCCACCCCCAAGTTCACTCTACACTCCAGTTCTACTGAGACAAAACATTTGCCAAATTAGGCAGAAAATAGAATCCATTTGGAAGATTGCAGTGCCAGAGTCATGGTGCAAAAGGAATGGCAGAGCCAGAGAGAGAAATGAAGAGAGGAAGGAAAGGAGGAGAGGGAGCAATAAGGAGGAGCGAGAAGAGTTTTTCATTAGGAACATTCAGCCGCAACATCTGTCACCTTGTGTGCAAAGTGCAACCAGGTGTGTGTGCGCATGTCATCTTCAAAGCGTAACCATTATCCTTCCAGATGACATTCAAGAACCTCAAAATACGACTTTAACCCTGTTAAAATTGTGGTAATCATGGTTACATGTAGCAATACTGACCGATATTGTTATGTTAAAATCGAAATAAGTTCAATTAGAATAGATAAGTGTAAAATGTGTTAATGAAATCTACCAGATGGAAAGACTAACATTTTCACTCCATTTGAAAATGAATAGATTTGTAGTCTTATGGTCAAAATGGGTGTCCTTTGTTAATCAAACACAAAATGCAGGAACGTTGTCCTGAAGGTTGTCAAGATAGTGGTTGATTTTATTGTACTGTATTTTATGTACTTTTTTATTAACAAAATAATTGTGTTGTCTTTTGTTTCTATATGTATTAGAGACTTGCCTGTTTTTTGTGTTCTAATGCGTTTCTTACTATATTTACAAAAATGGGAATGTTGGGAATGGAGATCTTTGATCTAGATCACAGACTTGAGCTGTGACCATGAGGTAATGTAAATCTGCCTCTTGTATTGTTCCCGATGTTTCAAAAATAAAGAATTATACTTTTTTTTTTTAAAGAATAGATAAGTGTCTGTGACCCATTAAAAATACCAAAATGAGTTTTCCAGTCTAGTATTGATTGCGCAAATAGCAGCATAATCAACAAAACATGAGGATTCACACACCTGCAGTGCTTCTGTGAATAGAGAAAAACAGAAGAAAGATTATATATAAGCCTCACACACACACACACATCAGTTCTAGCATTGCTAACTAGTAGGGTTGGGTATCGTTTGAATTTGAACGATTCTGATTCCGATTGCGATTCCTTGTTTCGATTCCGGTTCCTAACGATTCTCGATTCCGATTCTTTTAAGAGGCAGGGTCAAAAAAGTTTAGCTAACCTTGCTAACCAACAGCCTTTCTGAAGGAAATAATCCTTTCTGAAGGAAATACTCCTTCTGTAAAAATACTCCTTTTGTCACAAATTTTGCATTTTGCCGAGATTTCGTTATTTTTAGAAAAGTGAAGCCACACTTTGGCCAACACTTCCGGTAGACGCTTCTTCGTTGGTGTTGTTCAGCGGTTTCTTCTTCCGCTCGGCGGACTGTGAATATCGAAACTAGCAGCGCCGGCCCGAGCCTTTTGGGGGCCCTAAGCAGAATTTGATTTGGGGGCCCCTCCCATGACGCGGAGTCACCTGTGTTTGACGATTATTGACATAAATGTCACGCAAAAATGATACATTATAAATGAATACACTGAGGTTATGTATTAATAAAAAAATAGATGCCTACTTAAATAAAAAAGTTTGAAAACAATCTTAAAACTGTCTCAAAACATATACAATAAATTATTTGCTAAAATTATGACAAAACTGAGAAATTAGAAACGTAAGAGCAATGATACTTTGGCCTATCCTCCTGGGACCCAGGAATAGACTTTTGTCCACTGTAGTGGACATTATATTTTAGTGTATTTCTCTGACACCATGCATGTCACATTTTTTTTTCTGGATGTCCTGTAAAGAGCACATTCAGGGCAATACAGAGATACCAAATGTTTGGAGGTTTCACCATGAAAACAACTTCTCCTTGGTCTTTAAAAATGTCTAACATTAATTTAGTGATCAAATGTAGCACTCTTATTGAAATATGGTAATATATTGTAATTATAATTTAAATCTAACTACTTTTCAAATTGTATTTCATCAACCAACATCTCATGAAAATGTTATGGGGTTTCAAATGAAAAAAATGACTTTCCGTTACAGGGCATTGATTTCATTCATGTCCACTGTAGAGAACATCAGGACATAAATCATGTTTATCAGGCATTCTGGGAGACATAACAAGTGAATATGTAAATAAATTATACGTCAATATTCTTATGACATATTAGATATTATTATTAAAATGTTGCTTATTATTACGCCAATGCTTACACTTCTTTCCTCATTAAATGTTGCTCCAAGAACACATTAATGTGCAAATTATACAGTGTATAGATACTTTGCATTGAATGGGAATATTAATTTATGCCAATTTTACCCATATATTGCATAAAGTAAATTGGTGTATCAATTAATTCCATTATATCTTTCATAACATAGTTGATAATCATCTTTATACAAATTTTAGTTCAAAAAAATCCTGAAACCCCAAAATGTATTGGTGATTGGAAAAAAAATCCCATTGTTTTTGCCTACACATTGTATGTCATTTAATTTTAACAACTGAGTTCTGGTGTCCACTACAGAGGACAAAGTATTACATATGAATAAAATATAATTTTATTTTTTTTTTTTACCATTTGTTTATTATGCTCTAAACAATGTGATGACATGAAAAAAAACTAAATAATAAAAAAAAAACTTTCTGGGTCTCAGCTATTGTTGAAAACTAAAAATATTACTAGCCTATTTCTCAACTGTCTCAATACAGAGTAACTATCCTCAAAATCTTTATTATTGTTATTATTATTATTGTAACAGACTTTGTTATATAGTACATGACATAATCAACACAGTCTGTTACTATAATACCCCGGTTATGATGTTCTGGCGCTCGTTGTATGTGTGTATGCAATGTATTTTTCCCCTCGGGGCTTGCCGTAGATGGGTCGTGCGCACTTGCTAGGCTACTGGAGTGTCGCGGGTGTTTGGAGATCTGATGTGTGGTATAATAAAGTGGAGAAGAGTTCAAACTGCTATGTTTATTATTTATTCAAACTGCTACCCTTACACCTTGAAGGATAAGTTCTCCTGCGGGCTATTTTCTCCAACTTAAACCGATACCGTGACTAGGCGCAGTTGCGCACGAATTGTCTATGCACGCGCGAGGTGTCTAGAAGATTATGCGTATGACTTAAACGCTGGCAGACAGAGCAGCAGTTGTAACTTGTAGGCAGGTATATTGACCATTAAATCAGAATTTTGTTGTCTTGAACTATTCATTCAGTCATATTCATTCATTCATTGATTTATGTCACTTGTTTAAGTCATCTAAAAAAATAAAAATAAAAAATAACCTCGATTAGGGGGCCCCCTGGTGGCCAGGGGGCCCCAAGCAGCCGCTTAGTTCGCTTATGCCTCAGGCCGGCCCTGGAAACTAGGAATCGAAATTTTAACTTTTGAACGATTCCGGGAAAAACGAAAAGTTAGTCTCGGTTCCAATCGATACTCGATTCTCGATACCCAACCCTACTAACTAGACATATCACAGCCTGGTCATTATCAAAACATAAAAAGTTAAACTGCTCAATTTAAAGCTGGGAACACACCAAGCCGACGGTCGGTGTGTTCCGCACGGTTTCGTGCCGTTGGCTGAAAATAGTCCTCGTCGGCTTTGTTTCGTTTGATTCGACATGTTGAATCGGCGTCGGGCCGTCAGGTAAAGAGCGAACTCTGATTGGCTGTTAAGCTTAGTGAAAGAGTCAGTGCACGAGAATAAAAGCAAAACAGTGAGCAAAGAAGTCAAAACGGTACACTAACAAGGCTGTTCTTATGTTACGTCATCTTACCTGAGTGTTCCTTGGCGAATATTTCAATATTAACATGAGCAGAGTGGAATAAAGAAAGGACTGATATTCAAAACGGTAAGCACGCCGAATTGAGCGAAACTCTCCTTTTCGAACTCTTTCATCAAAATGAACAAATCTTTTTCTGAGTCAATTCGTTGATTTCGTTCGCTGAATGAACCAAATGACATGAAAAAAGATTGGTTCATTTCGATAAACGAGTTCGAACAGGAGAGTCCTTAAGAGTCTTTTTTTACATGAGCAATCGTTTCGCTTGATAAGACCCTTATTCATCGCCTGGAATCGTTTAAAGCCCTTTGAACAGTTTGCACTGAAACTGTCTTTCGGACCTTGAACCGTTTGGTTACCATGCAGTAAAGTGCATTATATGGAGAAAAATCCTGGAATGTTTTAATCAAAAACCTTAATTTCTTTTCAACTGACGAAAGAAAGACATGGACATCTTGGATGACATGGGGGTGAGTAAATTATCAGCAAAAGTTTTTTTTTTAAAGTGAACTACTGCTTTAAGTAAGCTCTCTGCAGTTAAACAGGAAGTTATTCTTAACTTCAAATTAGCAAGTAAATTAAAGACAGCATTGATCCAGTATTTATGTTGTATTATACAGTACGTTTTATCTCAGTACGTCTAAAAAAAAAAAAAATAATACTTTTATTCATCAAGTATGCATTAAAAATTGACTAAAAGTGACAGTACACACACACATACATATACATGACGTTTCAAAGGATTTCCATTTCAAATAAAGTTTGCTTTTGTGAACATTCTATTCATTGAATTATCCTGACCAAATACATCATGGTTTCCTCAAAAATATTAAGCAGAAATTAATAACATTTTAAATTACATTTATTTTAAATTGTAATAATATGTCACAATATTACTGTTTTTACTGTATTTTTGATCAAGTAAATGCAGCTTGGTGAGTATAAGACACTTTAGAATCTTACAGACACCAAACCGAATATTTAATGCAGTGAAGAACAATTCAATTGAGAAAGTGTTATATATAATGTTTATATTAAAATATAATTTGTATTATTGTGATAACAGTAACACCATGAATGATCTGTATCTGACCTTAATCAGTCATCTTGAAAAACAACCAAAACAACCACCACTTTCGGTTGAGGGCTGCTGAAAAATAAAATAAAATAAGAGTCAAAAGGCAATATTAATTTAGACATGGAGCTGGTGTGCCATTCTCAGCCTGACCTTTCTGTCCAACACACATCGATCTCATTTGGTATAGGATTTGAGGCGAGAAGCCCTCTGAAATTCTGTCCACTGTGGGTCAAGACAAACAATGCCGAGAGCCGGCGTAGGCGTGAGGGAGCGATGCAGGCAGGACTGAGGAGACGACGGCAGATGGGCACATAAATACCGATCACACGGCAGCATGTGAGGAGGGTAATTAGTGCTCAACCTCCACTAAGATGTTTATTACAGATCTGATTGCGGCTCAATTTACAAGATGCAAATACCACAATAGGAAAAATGGGGAATAATGGAAATAAGGCAGCGGGTCACAGTCAATGGGTCACAGGCCTGTTCTGATTGGACAGTGAAAACATAACCAACGAGGAATGCAAACAATAAACTACAACTAACCATATGATCATGCATGGTTAGTCTAGCAAAGTACCCAAACTAATCAACTACACAAGGAGGTGAAAAATCATCCAAGAAAACTGTTGTTGTTATCAATGGTCATACGGAATCACGAAACTCTAAGCTACCCAAATTTAGTCAACTAACGGCTGCCGAAAGCACAAAACTACTTAAATTCAATCATAAAAACCCCCAAAATCAGAAACCACAATCTTTCAATTGCCCCAATAGTCTATCCAGTTTGTGGTAATATGCTTGATTGTTTACTTTTGTATAATACCAACTTGTCAGTCCCAAAGTAAAATCTCAGTCATGAAAAAAAAAAAAAACTAGCTGAGAGCCACTAAAGTAAGAAACATAGTAATATTACAACTCAATTAGGGAAGAACTTTCTACCACTATCAAAAATCTGGAGAAACACTGAGCATGCAAGCCCATTCATGCCGATTCTTTCAAAAAACACAGACAGGCTATTTCACCTGACGATATTGCCCGTTTTATTTTCCTAAATTAGTTGGCCTCTGATATGCTACTATGCGTCTCAAATAGATCTCTCTCAATTTCCCAAGCCCCATCCCAGTTTATATGCAATCTGCTCTTGGTGCATTGCCTTAAAGGTTAAGAGAGTGTGATAACTATAAATACCCAATCTGGACCAGTATGAGCTCAGGCCAGCACACAACATGCTCAAGTCCAGCAAAGCCAAAAAACATTTAGATTCCTGTCCATTTAACTTTGGCTAAATTGCCTTTTAAATGCCAAATACTACAGGGGATGAATGTTCGTTAAATACGACAAGTATTTATTTATATACACACATATACACAAACCATTCAACGGTTTGGGGTCAATATTACTTTTTATTTTTAAATTAATAGTTTTAAGCAAGGATGCATTACAATTGATTAAAGGGTTAGTTCACCCAAAAATGAAAATTCTGTCAGTATTTACTCACCCTCATGTTGTTCCAACCCCGTAAGACCTTCGTTCATCTTCGGAACACAAATTAAGATATTTAAGATATTAAGATCGCTCCTGCATACAGTCCATAGGCTTCTTGAGGGACTGGCTCTTGCTGTCCTCGAAAAGTCATTAAAGACATCGTTAAAATAGTCCAAGTGACTACAGGGGCTCAATCTTAAGTTTATCAAACGACGAGAACACTTTTGTGCGCAAAAAAACAACAAAAATAACGACTTTATTTCAACTATTCGTTTATTTCTCCCTCTGCGCGAGTCAGGTTACTAGTTTAATAGCGTAAGCTTCTGTTATTGTACGTCACACGCATCACACACACATGACCAGCGTCGGCCAATAGTGAGCCTACGTGTGACGTAGCTCTACGCAATCACACTACGTTAACTGACTTACAGGCTCATGGAGAAGGAAGTGAATAGTTGAAATAAAGTCGTTATTTTTGTTGTTTTTTTGCGCACAAAAGTGTTCTCGTCGTTTGATAAACTTAAGATTGAGCCCCTGTAGTCACTTGGACTATTTTAACGATGTCTTTAATGACTTTTCGAGGACAGCAAGAGCCAGTACCTCAAGAAGCCTATGGACTGTATGCAGGAGCGATCTTAATATCTTAAATATCTTAATTTGTGTTCCGAAGATGAACGAAGGTCTTACGGGGTTGGAACAACATGAGGGTGAGTAAATACTGACAGAATTTTCATTTTTGGGTGAACTAACCCTTTAACATATACATATGAATGACTTTCTTTTCATCAAAGTATCCTTGACTGTTTCAACATTGATGATAATAAGAGCTGTTTCTTGAGCACCAAATCAGCATTTCAGAATAATTTCTGAAAGATCATGACACTGATGAGTCCTGAAGTAGTTCTGTTTTTAGACATTTTTACTGTATTTGATCAATAAAATGTAGCTTTGATGTGCATAAGAGACTTCTTTTAAAAACATTACGGAATAAAAACTTTTGAATGGTAGCAGTTCTTCTGGTCTTAGTCTCTGTTTTTTCTGTTTCTTCATATAATTTCAGATGCACTCGATGATGGTTAGATCCGACCTCCGTGTGGGGCATTGGCTGTTGTCAGAATCCTTGTGCATTCAAAAATTTCACTGGATTATTACAATTAATGGCACAATTAATGTCTGGAAAAGTAAACTGATATTTCCTACTGAGACGCTACAACAAAATATATAAATAACTGGCTTAAAACCATTTCTTTGAGGCGAAAATACTAATGTGCCTAAGACTTCTGCACAGTATGAGGCACACCGCAGTTAAATTCAGAGCGCTCCTCTCCTCGAGAGACCGGTCTCTTTCCCCTGTGCATACATGCTAGTATCCTCGCTGGTCCAGGAGGAGAGCGAGGAGGGATTCCTGCGCCGCAAAGCCGTGATTCGCCGGAACCATTTGCCCGTGTAAAGGGTAACATTTGGGACAGGGCCCCACTGGACAAGCCCCCGCCTACGGGGCCCAAAGTGGGGAGTAAGTGTGGCTGCCAGGACCTTTACTTGGACCAACCCATCTGAGCACTACCATCCACTGCATGTGCCCCAGCACAAAAAAGACAACAGATTTATATTTATTTTTATGGTTAATAATTGCTCTTTTAAGTTTGATGTCACACCCACTGTGTCTGTTGTTTCCTCTTATTGCCACAATATACATCACATATTTCCATATTTATGCCATTCAATAATTTAGACATTTATAAACAATAATAAACAGGCACTTGCAATTACTTGATGGTGGTTTATGTGTCTCAGCCAGCAGAAGCAGAGAAACCAAATGAAGTTGACAAGTATGACAAACACTAAGTCTATGTTTCACACACAGAAAGAATGCAAACACTGATCTCAAAGCAAATCTGCAATAATGCAACAACATCACATCTTTCCCCTTATTCCCGAAGATGTTTCTGTCACTGGCCTCCAATGGTCTTCATAAACAATAGGGCTGGGCAATAAATATCGATTTCTCGATATTAATCAATTCTCATTTTTATCGATTAGTCGTCCTGTTTTATTTGAATGAATGGGACATTGTATTGCGGCTGCGCGCATCCAAAAAAATCGCATTAATCTTTGTCAACTATTGATATGAAACAAAGTCTCAAATTTCAAATTACATCCATTTTCTTTACAAATTCAAAAATATAAATAACGTTGTGGCGCTGTGGCGTGAGATCGCTTTGGTGCAGCTCAAGAGAAGCAGCAGCGCTTAATAATTACCAGTCACATCGCGAAATAAACATGAACATCTGAAAGTGTTAAAAGATAGGGTACAACTTATCGAAATCCGTATCATGTCACATTGATTCGCTCAATCAGCATTTGAACCGTGGAAAGACGTCAGTTAAACAGCTTATATCAATGTCATTTATCGTCATATTTACCTCAGAAAATCCACATAAACTTGTTAGTCAGCTAGAAAAAATAACTATAGAGAGGAGCATTTTGCTAAATATATACACCATATAACGCATTATAATCTTAATGTTCTTCAATATTTAATGCATATTTGAATAAATCTGGCAAGGTTTTATGACAGCCACCATTTAAATGTTTATATTTGATTTAATCTTCTTATTATAAAAATAAATAAGTATAATTTAAGTGTTTGTATAGCTACAAAACAGTTCATTACTACCTTTATATTAGGCTAATGAAGCCTAGTAGGCTACAACTAGACTCCCATAGTTTACAGCATTAGTTAAGAGATTTGATTTCCTTGAGAAAATTTGCCATTTATTGTAACTGATATCCAAAATAATCAATATTGAATCGAATCGAAATCGAATCGAATTGTGAAATTTGTGTCAATACCCAGCCCTACTAAATAATGCTATGTTTCACTTGTAGGTTACATTTCATGGTTGTTGGGCTTTAATGATACTCAAATTGTGATTCATTTTTGTGAAATGTCCCATGAGGTCTTTCTGCATGCAAAACGGTCAAAACTTGTAATAGACAAACAAACAATAATAAGGGAGAGGGAGCTACATACATTTCGGTGAGTCTGTTTTTTACCCACAGTATTGATTGCTTTTAGTGAATCACAGCAATAATTGGCCAATTTAAATCATGCAGAAGGATCTACAGTGATACTTTATATAAAAAGGAAAACGTCTGGTTTGGTGTCAACAAAAATGTACTTTAACATTATTGATTGGGATATGGGGTTACATAAGAAAAGAAAAAAAAGTCTGGAAACGCTGATTTAGAAGAAAAAAAGTCTCACTATTTTGAAATGAAATACTCACTAATGTGAAACATATTGCTTTGGGCCTAAATCAAGCATCCACGAAAAACTGATAGCCGTAATATTGCTCTCAAATTTACTTATATTTGTGAAAGGATTCGAAACGCCGCTTGAGCAGCCAAGAGAGAAAAACACAGGAAGAAAAGGCAAGGTAAACTCAGAAAGGGAGTTTCAGGGAACTGACATCTTGTCTCCTCAGCCAGCTATAAAGTTATTGAGTCTACCCATCGTTCAGCGAGGTTCTGGCCCCAGTGAGCTCCAGCCGTCCGCTCCATATGAATTAATCATGAGTGCGGCTCCACAGCCACCATAATGAGGATGAGAAAGAGATCAGTTCTGCTTTGTAACGAGCGTCGTACTAAAGGTTATACATACACTCTCACACCTTCTCCCTTCCACGGGTGTTAACCTAATAGTCAACTACTTAGACATGAGGAAGCACCACGGCAAAAAGCGACCTGCCATAACCCATGACAAACCCCTGAAAACCTCTGTGTATGATTGATGACATGGAAATAAAGCTGGTATTTTAATGTCTAACGGGCTGAATACAGTGGCTGGATACTTTTCTGTAGTGAAAAAGATGTCTCGTAAGATACGACCAAGAAAAACGAGCAATGCTGCATTCATCATGAGTGCCCTCGCCGTCAGATTTCAATCAAATAGAGTGGCACAATAGCCGGCGGGCAATTTTTAATGTCGACGTGGAAAGTACTTTGCAATTAATAACAGCCCGGCGATGATCTGACTGCAATGAGAATCATTATCTTACTAACCGTCATCGTGATCCTCATTACAATCATAATCACCGGCTTCACCATCCTGATCATCATTACACTATAATCAGCGTAATATCCTTCAAAATACATATGCAGGGTTGAGCTTTGCGCACTGCGCCCTGCTCATGCATGCAGCATCTGTCATTTTCCTTTTTAAGTCAAGCCAGATTCAGTTTAAATTAGACTCTTTTAACGGGCAAGCGACAGGAGGCTGTGATATTGATATTAGAGTCTTCAGTACATCCTTACTGGGAAGAGGCTGTGACATAAATTATGGAGATGTCCACTTTTCTGTGGATTTATGCTAATTCAATAGTCAGTTATGTGTGCATATTCAATGATATCACTGGAGAAGTCATTTAAGATGGACTTAAATAATATCAACGCTCAGTTCTTGAGGAACATTCACGTTAGAAGCCACGAGTACAGACACATCATTTGGTTGTGTTCTCACCCAAATCATTAGCTATATGAAATATTCACACTGGAAATAAAAGGGGGAGAAAAAAAAAATATTCAAATCTCATTAGTTCATAAAAACAAGAACTTTGCAGAGTTGGGAGGCAGTGAGCTCAGCTGGTTTGGCTGATCAAAGGGAATAACTCATTTTAAAAAACTAAATTCTGACTGAGGATTTCAGTGCTTGTATATGTGCACTTCAATAAGCTGAGAGCAAACACAGAGCACTGGAAAACTGGGGAAAGCCTTGCAAAGGAAGCTGTTCTAGCCCCTTTTTAAGCATTTAGGGCAAAAACACGGTGACTTTGTTCGGGCCAGTCTACACGGTGCCAGGATGACCTTAACAAAATGCAACACTGCTAAAGTGGAATGAACATGCAATTAACAGCTTTGTTATGAGGGGTGGGACAAAATATTGATAGGGCGATATATCGTTGTCCTTCTCCATCCGTGCAATACGAGAATCAATATGCTGGTGCGAAAAATCGATATTTTAAATAATAAAATATGGCGCTATAAATAGATTTCCCTGCTGGTGAGTGTGAGTAAAATAAGACATGCCCAAACCACGTTTAAAGGGGTGATGAACTGAGAAATCAAATTTTCATTGAGCTTTTGACAGGTCATGATATTATAAGAATATCCTGTAAGTTTCAGAACTGAAAACATCATTGTTAGTCCAATAAAAGCTTTTATTGACACCAGGCTCAGCAAACGACTCGTTTTTCAAAGTGGGGAACTATGACGACAAAGAGGATAAAACACCACCCCCGCAGAAGAAGATCAACGCCTACTTCAACACGGCCGGTTTAAATAACATAGGCCTAGCTCGGGATGACAAACCGGATCGAGCTACCGAGCAATACAAAATATTGTGCAGTGCCTGGTTGTGGACAAAGACGCTGCATAAGCTTCCTCTTGATTCCAATAGGACTGCATGGATAAACATTTGTTTAAAGGATTGTTTTGTAAACAAGACTGGATTTGCAGACCGATTAAGAGTAAAGAACGGTGCAGTGGCGTCTATATTGGATCTGACAGGATTGTGCAACACACGGACTCTGGTTCGAACATGTACGGGGCGAATCATTCCGGTTGGCATTTTACAACATTGGACATTTTCAGAACAATTTCCCCCACGTGCACCGACGAGTGAGTTGAAACTCATTATAATATGCAAAACTGTTATCCACTCACAGCAGTGGGCGTTTACTTCCAAGTCTTCAGTGCGAGACGCCCATAAAAACCGAGCGTTTTTCAGCTAGGCTCAAAACTAGTGTAGAAAATAGCCTATTACTTATTCATTTTGATGTTTTTGAATGCAAAAACCAAGCGAACATCATAAGTTGACCACAGACAACAATATAATACAATTTAAAAAGCCAGTTCATGACCTCTTTAAGTTAAGTCCAAAGTCAGGAGCCACTTCGGCTTTTATACCATTGATGGGACAAACATGTTGTTGATATATTCAATGCTCTTCACCAAGCACTTACACAAGCAAGTGTCTATCAGTGGATATATTAGGGATCCGCTGATAGATACACTGAGATGTCCCAATTTATAGACTGAAAAACAGTTTGGGCTTGAATAAAGAGTGAACATCCACACCTAACCTTTTCACAGGCATTTTGTTTTCATAGTTAGACACATATTGTGATGTATCATTGTTTGTCTAGCAATATGTCAATTATCAATTATCAAATTCCCTCCAAGGGAACAACGTTGTATTGGCTCACAACCCTTCCAGAGGGTGTGGCATCTTCACGCTTTAAAAATCACTGATCACAAGATAACACCTCTTAGTGTCTAAGTCTCTTAGCCTCTTAGTTTCTTTCTGAAATCCTAATGTGAAGATGATTGAACTAGAAGTTTTCTAAGGACCCCCAAGCTTGTGCCAGGCTGCAGCCTTGTCTTTACATTCACAAAAAAATCCTCTGACTCCCACTGGTTCTCTCTCATTAAGACAACCCGGAAATGTACATTTCTTACAATAAATAAACAATTAACACTAAGGGCCCTATTTTAACGTTCTGAAACACAAGTATCATTGTTTGTGGGCGGGTCTTGGGCGCTGTTGCTATTTTACCGGCGGGATAAATGACTCTTGCGCCCGACGCAAGTTTAAAAGCGGTTGGTCTGAAGTAGCTTCATTATTCATAGGTGTGGTTTGGGGGTAACAGGAAACAAACCAATAAGAGCGTTGTATCACATTCCCTTTAAGATTGTGATGAACGAGGTGCGCTTGTTCCATGGCGCAATTCTATTAAAGCGGCGCATTAACCAGGCGCGCTTCACAACTGGTTCAGAGCCGAGGAGATCAATGTTCTCGTCAGGGCCGTAAAAGAAAGAGAAGTGACATCGGGGATGGGACAAACCCAAATTAGCTTCGGTTAAACATGCATATAATAATTTGGGTAAATGTGTAAGCTTTATGCCTATTTTTCCCATCATCATGAACACAACAATGCTTTCCCTCGTGTTACGATAGTCACTGTGTCAGATTACGCGATTTTGGCTCCTAAAATCTTGTCGTGGAAAAGACACGTCAGACTACATGTTACTTCCTGACCAGTCATCACATGCCGTCTTTAACAGCGCACGTGATGTCATCGAGAAGGCGAAACTCGTAGCGAGTGACTTCCTGGATTGCTCGGCATTGCCTTTTCAGCGTGAGAAATACACGGTGTGGCGTGTGAGTGTGTGAACTGGTTGAATTGCGTGTCTCACGGCCATTGCGTGAGACTTGAGAACCCTGCTCGAAGAGGACAGTATGGGCTGTCAATCCTCCTAAGAGAACTTATTATTTTCTTATATATTTTTACTTCTACTTTTAACATTTAGCACCATCGTCTCTCTTTCGTTTTGTCTTTTTTGTATACGTAAAAGCTTGTGCTCCTATTGGTCAACCTCGTACATGTGACGGAACCGTCGTGGATGACCGTCTTTTTGTCGTGAAGCATCACAGACGCAACATAGGTTGTCGCCCACTATGACACACTATACGAGATGATACGATCGAATCTTGCGTCCTGACGCCCGTTGTCGTTTACGAATCCCCACGCCACCCTACGTCAAATGGATCGTGCCAAAATCAGGCTAAAATCGTGTAATCTAAACCAGGCATCAAGTCAGTGGTGCAATTGTTTTCTGGAACTGTAAAATAGCACCAGGGAATGTTCGCGCCGAAACACGCCTCCTTTTTGCGCCAACCCGCCCAGGGAGCGCAAGTTCATTCCTTAGTTTACCGACGTGCGCCTGTGGAGGGAAAAGCCCGCTTTGCGCGGGTGCAAAATGGGAATGATAAATGCGTCAGTGTACAAAGTAATTTGCGCCGGGTACAAGATAGGGCCCCTAAGTGTTCATGATTATTATCATAATTATTTTACTATATTAAGTTAATTCTATTAAAGGTTCTATATGTAACTTTTTTTATAAAATGAATCCTTTTTTTATTGCCTGTGTTTGAAGGGGTTGTAATCACACATTGCAATGATCCACTTTTCGGGTTTTGCTATTACCTCTGAAGGCCAATATTCATATTTATAAGTGAGGTCTCCGGGTCGGATTTCCTGCGAAATCCATCAGATGTGACGTGCATGCGCGCTCCCGAGCCTCTCTATCCTTATTACAGTCTATGCGACGGCACTTCAGCTGACGACATGGAGTCTGATAACAGCCCAAAACGTCCTGCCTCCAGCAAAACACAGACTCCAACACAAACTCCACATGAATATAAAAAACAAAAAATGTTTTATCTGCCCAAGCTCATCAGGCAAAACGTGAATCTGATCGACTCCGGACGAAAACGCGGATCAACGTAGTAAACTCTAGTGAAATAGCAAGGTAAACTACATGAAACATGACATGAATACAAAAGAATGTTCCAGGATGACAAAAAGTCGGTGCTTTAGGATGTAACTTATTTTATTTACTAGATCTACTGACTAACATCACTCATTGCACTACTACCATATTGTTTATACACATTTCCAGACACATTCAGTACGTTACAGTAATGTTATTTCCTACGATCTTACTGATACACTGAACCTGTCCAGTTTAGTTCACTAACCATTTCGTTATCATATTATACATTCATCTGTGTAGACATTGCTGATTGTGAAAGATACACGAAAATAGTTCGTGAAATGGCTTATAACATCACATGTGGGCTAAATGCAGTTTATTGTAACATTATGATCATGGTACGAGCACAGAGCATTAGTTCAACGTCAAGCTGATAAAGTAGGCTATTATTGTACCTGCAGTGGGAGTTTACATTAGTTTCCAGCATGTTGTGTGATTATTTCACCGTTGCGTTGAAAGTCTCCGTGTGGCGGGTAATGATCTGCTCGCTCTTGAGATCTAGCACACACACGAGCACGAGCGCTCTTGTTGCATTCTGAAACATCACCGCTAGAGGCCGCTACAAATCGCATACAGCACCTTTAACTGATCCAAATATTCATAATCAATTCATAATCAATCAATTATTGATTATTAATATTTATTAGAGCTAATTTATGTTAATGTATTGATCAAATTATATATATTGTACAGTATGTGTGTGTGGTCCAGGTATTCCCTACGTCCCCACGGAGATACTGTAGTAAAACCAAACAAATTTTGACATTGTGGGTACAAGATTTTAGTCCCCAAGAGGAAAAATGTTGTAATGTTATACTAATTGAAGTTTTTTTTTGTCCGTTTTTTTGAAAATGCAAAAACGCAGGTTGTTTTCTCTAAGGGTTAGGGGATATAATGAGTCCTTATTAAACACAAAAATGGGTAAGGAGGTAGGAGGTAAACCGCCCCACAACCTCATCACGTATGCCTAAATACACCATGGCTCAGAGTAAATAGTTTCACAATTACTCCACTAATGTATACATTTCATGATCAATTACTTTATGGATGCATTCATTTTATAATGTTGCATATAACAACAAAAGGGTAAACATATAATAGTTGGCTGGTAGACATTTTGGCTGACAGTGATCTGTCAGTCTGGAAAACCCGCCGTAGCGACAATGTATGCATGGAGCAATGCGAAGTTGCAAACCTTTTAAAGGGTAAGGTGACAAGAACAGGTTGATGAAAAGAGAGAAAGGTGTATTCTGTGACTGCTGCCTGCCACCATATAAAATCTCTTTATAAGACCCCATCACCACAGCTAACTCTTTACAAAAGCAGAGCACCATTAACACTTTAGATGAACGGGCACAACCATACATAGAATATAGGCCATTTCTGCGAGACATCACCAAGAACATTTGCAATGAAACAGAAGAAAACACCAGAACCCCAGTAAATCCACATTATAACAGTCATTACATCCGCTTTTTTAATAAACCTTTCTGGCAAAATTGCATAAGCGTGAATGAGCTGTTTTAGGCAGCAGTTATAATTTTTCATTATGTGACAGGAAACGGAGAAGGTAAAAATCTTCACAACAAAACAAAGCCCTGGTTTATTACTGAAGATCAATTACGTTCTTACTGTGGAATTCAACGGCACTTTGATTTATTTCATAAGGGGTCATTTCAAAGCACAGACGAGTGGCAGAAACAGAACAAGTGGGAAATGGAGTAGCTGCACTTTTGGACGGTGGTGGTAATGTGCCATAATCTGCGGCCAGGCTGATGCAGGACTCCAGAATAAAAAAATTGACTGAAAGCCACTGACTGAAAGGAGCCAGATGACTTTTCAGTGTTTTCTTTTTGTTACCAAATACAGTCACTACAATATAGATCAGAATGCATGTCATCTATGCTGATGTTTAATTCAGGATCTATTGTAATGGATTCACATGGAGATGCATCGCACTCTGTATTGTTCTACTTTTAGAAGGAAATTTAACACATTGAACGGCATATCTATAAATATACGGTTCTTAGAGATCATAGATTGTTCATTTGTTGCCTTTTAACCAACAAATACTGCTGAGGGCTGAAACAAAGACACTTTATTAATTTACTGTAGGTCAACAGCAGGGCTTAACAAATAAGGGTAGCTTGATTCTATCTATTAAATAATATTTAAATATTTGTAATTATGTAGTTGTAATTATATGTTATTAGCTATTTAGTAGTAGTTTGCGGTAAATACTTTTTTGAAAGAAATTGGTAGTTTTATTCAGCAAGGATGCATTTGATAGATAAAAAAGTACATTTTACAAAAGTTTTCCATTTCAGATAAATGACTTTCTTTTTAACTTTCTATTCAAAAAAAAAAATATATCATGTTTCCAGAAAAGTGCTCTCTCTCTCTCTCTGCCAAAAACTTGGGTAATGAACATACCCTTGACAACAGTGCTAACGGTTGTCTTGACTCCTTTAACTGCACATTTTCATTACTTATATCTAAGTAATGAAACTTAATATCTATAGTTACCCTGTGCTATTCCAATCATAAAACCCTAACTGGAATTTTTTTCTCTAAGAAAAATCATGACGGGGTCTTGAAAGCCTAGTGTAGTCTAGACACTAGTGGGCATGAATGAATAAATGAATGCAGGTATTTTCCAACACATAAACATGCCGATGACATTAGTGCTCACGTGAGAGACACAAGCGCCTGGGGTCATCAATCATATCAGAAAATGAGCAGCCCTGCTCAGCTATACTGGGTTAAATCTAAAATAGCGGAAAGCATTATCCATCAGTCATGCCTTGAAAAAACAATGAATCCATTTCCATGGGGATCCATTTCAAGGCCAGACTCAAGGGAACAAAGGGAAATCGAAAAACCATTTCACTCAGCCAAAGTCAACTAATGTGTGAGGGAACTATTGCTACTTATGAGGGTCTCCTGGTAATCTATACTGTTAAAGAAAGTGCATGGGTCACTATATGAAATAGCCACATTGCAAAGTGTCATATCATCATATCACCTATATACTCTATATGTCAACGTGCCTGTTGTGCGTGATACAATCGAGGGATTGGAGCCAGAAGGGCGTAAGTGGCTTTTAACAAACTTTACAGGAGAGACAAAGCAAAATTTTGACCACGCTTCAATCACCTGTATTATTAACCTTAAACCAAAGACATTGCAACCCCAGGCATACTTGCATGAAATGAGTATTTAAGTAAAAAATGTATGGCATATTAACACAATGAACATGTTCTAAAACATTTTCAAAAAAACAAACACCAAAAAGTCAAATACGTCCAATATGCCTTTTTGTTGCTTTATTCAATACAGTTTGATCTCAGGTAGGTATTTTTGGCACCATTGGATAGAGCTCATTGAGACCTTTATTTTGATATAACTCATATTCGGCCAAAATGCCACTTACGCCCCTCTGGCTCCAAGCCCTCGCAATGTACTTCGGTTTGGGGTCATTTCAACGTGCTTTTGTCCGTTCTCTTTTCCAGTGGTCTTTCCAATGACAACTTACATTAGTACATGTACAATATTTTGTGATGATTCACCACTGTTCAAAGAACATCAACCTTCAGTCTTTTTTCACTTGGTTTAAAGCTACACTGTGTGATTTTTACCCCCATCTAGTGGTGAAAAGGTATATGACCATCCAGTGAATATTAGTTTCTGTTCCTCTCAATTCTGATTTCAACTCCTACAGTGGCCAATGTAGTCCAAGATTAACATGGCTTCCAGTTCGACCTCGTCCATGAGTGTTAACTCAGACGTAAACGCGAGAGGCGAAGCTTGAATTAATGGGTATGTCCCTCTTTGGCTAATGTACTTTCAAGATGGAGGGTCAACATGGCGACCGACATTAGAACCCCTTACCCGTATGTATTTTCAATGGCATATTATACACTCATGAGAATACTTTAGTACTTGAACGAAGTAAATATACATTAATGAGCACATATATTTTTGAAAGAACTAAGTGTTTTTAGCTAAGAATAAACTAAAAGAGTTACACAGTGTAGCTTTAAGTCAGCAAACCTGCCATACAGTCCAAATGACAAGAGCATTCAATTCCATACTGTGAGGGAAAAGGGTGGTTAGGAGAAGATTACACATTTTCCGGTAGTACATGGTGGATTAAATTCTGATTAAAAGAACTACCTGATATACATGATAGGCGTTGGCAGCCCGACCTTGAAGGAACACAGAGGGGATCCACACGTTGACAAGGGCACGTTGAGTTCTTTGAGAGACAGGGAAGGAAAGAACACATAGGGAAAGTCTAATTAGAATACATCTCAAAAGAAGAGACGTTTAGTGTAGCTATTATAACTTTATCTACCCAGGGGGCTAAAAAAAAGAAACTGTCTTTTAACACAGACAGACAGGGGAAAAAATGATATACTTAAACCATAAACTCTCTGAAGTTGGTGGATGAAATCAATGCGATCGAAAACTTAAAATACTTCTTTTGGGTCATACAAAATTTGTATACAGTCACAAAAACAATAAAATATGTGTTTTGCAAAATTATGAAAACAGGAATCTCAAAACGAACCGAAACTCAGCATATACTACTTGCCTCACATGAGGCAAGTACATGCTGAGTATATGCTGAAAGCTTGAAATTGAATCGAAACAGATATTCTCTAATATAACAGTGTTTCCCATCTAAGCTCATTATCTGTAATGTGGTCACAACCACATGCAGCTCAGGCTATTTATTCGGTCACCATCCATCTAAGACGCAAACACCTTCCATATTGCCTCGATAAAACAAAGCATCAAGCTTCATCAGATAGCAAACTGACATTGAATCAACGTGGAAACGACGTCTCTCATGACATTGAAACAACGTTGATTTTGCTCATCGAATTAACGTTGAACCAACGTCAGACGCGGCATTCTTCAAAGCTAAATGAAAATCGAAAATTGGTTTGCTTTCATAACGTTGAAACAACGCGTTGATTTCAAGTTGATTTTCCGTTAGTTTTGAAAGAATGACGCGTCTGACGTTGGTTCAACGTTAATTCGATGAGCAAAACAATATCAGATCAACGTTGTTTCGATGTCATATTTCCACGTTGATTCAATGTCAGTTTGCCATCTGGGTCATCAGATGCAACTACTTTTTTCCACCTCGAGGAATATGTCAGTATTTACCTCAGACGAAGGCTTAATTCAGCATAGAATATCATTCTGATGAGCAAGCCATTTAGTCGTACTTGTATCAGTTAATGTGTTATTTTTTCACAAACATGCACACAATTTATAATTTGGACTTTTCCCAAACTACAGAGTGAAATGTGTAAAATCGAGTGAAACGTACAGTAATAAAGACTGTAGATATGGGCAACTTTTCATTACTATCATTGGTCCCACTTTATATTTAGTGGCTTTAAGTACTATGTTCTTACATCGAAAAATAAGTACAATCTATTATTGTGTTCCTGTTGTTGTATTGTAAAACCCTTTTGCTGCTATTGAGGTGTGATAAAGGTAAGGTTAGGGACAGGTATGGTGGTATAGGTCAGTTTAAGAGTAGGTTAAGATGTAAGGGGAGGGTCAACTGTGTAATAACAAATGTAATTACTAGGGCTGTCAGTTTAACGCAGTATTAACGGCGTTAACGCAAACCCATTTAAACGGCGTTAATTTTTTGAGCGCGCGATTAACAGTCTTTTTGTCCTAACAAACTTTCTAGTTTTTTCACATGCTTTTGCAACAGGACGCGGCATGCGTCCTGATCCATTTCAGCGCCTCGCGCTCGTCATTCACTCAAAGCCGGCTCACAAGCCGAAACGTGTGTTTGCGGCGTGCCTGTTGTTTTGTTTACGGTCTAGATCCGCTGGCGCTTTGGTCGAAGAAGCAACAAAACGGACGTTTTGTTGCTTCTACGACCAAAGCGCAAGCGGACGTTTTGTTCCGCACACACTCGTTTCGGCTTGCGAGCCAGCCAAATAGTAAAGTTACGTTTTGAGTGGATGACGAGCGCGAGACGCCGAAATGGATGCCCTAAGATTCTGAATGGAAACTTTACTTTTAAAAAGTTGCCAAATTGTCCCATTGACAAGACCAAGTGATCTGTGTGTTTTGTCATTGTGAACTGAGCGATCATCATCGCAGCATGTCCAGTCTGAAACACCACTTGATGATGGCCAAGCAAGCAAACACACACACACACACACACACACACACACACAGATGATGCGAATTCTCCACCCCCTCGTCAGTAGGCTATCAGGACCTCATCAGTATTTCTTTCACCCTTTTATTGATAGACAGTGTTACATTGTGTGAGAGATTATTTATATATGTTAGTGTGAAATTAAACACTATTCCAATGTTATTTTCAATACTAATAATAAAAAAAAAAACATTTGCACTAAACAAGCCAATCCACTTTTTCCATGTTGATAAGAGCATTAAAATGAGAAAAAAAATAATGTAACAAAAAATAATCAAAAGACATTTAGAATAGATAAAAATGTGCGATTAATCGCGAGTTAACTATGACATTAATGCGATTAATCGCGATTAAATATTTTAATCGTTTGACAGCACTAGTAATTACTTAAAGTATTTATAGCTGTAATTATATGCTGGTATTTTTCAAATATAAGTACAATGTAAGAACATGTATGTACACAATAACTCCATTGTATCAAATGATTAATTCCAATGTTAGTAGTACATAGTACTTAAAGCCACTTAATATAAAGTGGGATCAAAAGTTCTACATTGTAATAGAATCCAATATAGAAATAGCCTTTTACATGACCCACAAGTTCAACATTGTATGCATTTCTTCAAACCATTTTTAATGACTGACATCTTCTCATGCACAAAGGTTATAGCTGTGTGGAAGAGGAAAGCTCCGGATGTAAAAACAGAAGCAGCGTTCAACCTCCCTATTTTTAGCACAGTCTTTTCCGTCAGATCGGAGGCATCTCTTTATGAAATTCCATACCATCGATTTGATTCTCTAAAGAGGCTCGCTGTACACCACCTCCAACACACATAAACACAAATATAAAAAGAACAGCGAGTAGGAGGCCACTTACGTCTCGAAGTCAGATAGGCTGGGATCGTCAGAGGTCTGGCTCAGGTCCCCTGGCACCTGTCCAAAAAGAAGAGCGCATGAGGTCATGGTGAGCGTTTCCATATGCGTCCAGCTGAGTTTGCTGATTAACACTGTACTCTTGCGTACACTGTAAGAATGTAATAATTTACTGTCTTATCTGATAGTCCAGCAATAAGCACTGAAAATAATTGATTTGGTCCCAAGTGAAAAAATGAATGAAGAAATTTCTCTTTTGATTCCAGGGAGGAAAAAGCTAAATTTACCCCTCATTCCTGAAAACACATGAGCCTAACCGGGAACAGGCTCTAATCCTTATCTTGTGGTGAAAGTGCGTTAATGTCAGCATTTACAGGAGTCACGACTCACAGGTTGCTGCATCTTGGCAGGCAGTGGCACCAGAGAGGAACAGACACATGAGCCATGGAGGCTAGATAAACCATCCACCGTATACAGTTCAGCACAGTTACAGAAGGCCATGGCTCGAAGCCACTGCCGTCAGATTTATCAAAAAGTAATCAGTGGCCAACAGATAAGCACTGAACAGGAAAGAGAGAGGATGGATGGAAGCCACGAGGTGAAATGCACTGTGGCTGAGAATGCCACTAGAGACAGACAGGCCAAATTAAATGGACACTTTCTCCAAAAATAGAAAGTAGTTTTGTTTGTGCGAGTTACAGACAAAAAAATGAAAATGTTATTTATAAAACAATTTCGCTTTATTTTAGTGTCTTTGTTACACGTAACTTATACTTACTGTAGTAATAACAGTAAATTATGCATAATTACATGCAACTAACCCTAAACCAAACCCTAATTCTAAGTGTAAGTGCATTGTTAAAGGGATACTTCAGGATTTAGCATTAAGCTTTGTATTAGTAGAAAACCTGTAGTATTTTCGAATTACCATGCTTTCCACCCTCATATCCCCCTGAGACGAGAGATTTATGTATTTTTTTGTCTGGAAAAAATCCTCTGATGATGCAAAAATCGCCATTTTGCGTCATCAATTTTTAGTCCAGAGGCTAAAGACTACAGTCAGTATAGACCCTTTTAGTTGGTAAACATGGTGACGTTTTTTTGTGGGCGGAGCTTAGGTGGAGGCAGAAAGATCCATCTGGCCGCTTCACTAACGCTAGTTAGCAATGATTGTTAGCCAGTGTTGGGAGTAACGCATTACAAAAGTAATACATTACAGTAACATATTACTTTTTGCTGTAACGCAGTAGTGTAAGGCATTACTAATCAATTTTCAGTAATATTTTACTCATTACATGTTCAGTGAGGCTTGTATTACAGTTGTATTACAGTGTATTGTCTGCTTTTACTTCTTAAAGGCAACAGACTATGTGAAAGTTTTAAAGCAGTCTTTTAGTGCCAGTTCAGAGCGGTCACGTCTGTAACATTGTTTTTTCCTCATAAATGCGAACACGAAAACTAAAATAAAATGAATATTTTAAGTTCTATGGAGACTGGAGAGCCAACCCTTCCTCATCCGATTTGCGCAGTGTAATGAACAGAATTACAAAAAATATATTTTGCCTCCTATTTTTTTGTCACACATGAATGTGTCTTTTCCCTAATATTAAAAATAAAACATAGACTGATATTTGTCTAATGTCTGGAGTACTTTAAGGAAGTAGCTTATTTTCAATACATGTATTTTCTGAGAATTTTTATTTCAAGTTTTGACTGCAAATGTCATGTCCATAATACTGGACTTCCCCAATTTTAAATAATTTATCCTCAACTAGTTTTGTGGTGTAGGTCTACGTATTTTATAATGTTAACTTCAAATAATACTAATAGCCTAATTTAAAGATAAGGCAGCATTGGATCTGGACGGTAAGGAGAATAACGCTGGAGTTGGAAGAGGTGTGTCGCGATTCTGTAGGTTCGTGGATATGAGTCGTGTGGCGAAGCGCGATTTCGGTTTCATATTGTATATCGTTATAGCCCAAAAGTTAAGTTCTACTTAGTTATTTTGGTGAAAGTAACTCAAAAGTAATACATGAGTAATGTAACGCATTACAATTCTGGGACAGTAATATTGTAAGGTAATGAATTACTTTTAAATAACAGTAACAAGTAATACCTAATGTATTACAGTTTGGAAGTAACTTGCACAACACTGTTGTTAGCTTGTTTTTTAACAATGACTGGAGAAAATCCGATATTATCTTAATGTGTAAGGTCACTCAGTGTCCAGGACCGCGATTGTTATTTCCAAAAGTTATTTTTAATGGACAGAACCAGATTGGCCGACCTGTAGCCGCCTACACGCTCACTCAATGCATAGATGATCTGACAGGATTTACGTACATTACCTCGGTTGAGTGTCCTGACTTCTACACCTACCTTATAGAGAAACCGATCGTAAAGAGAAACTGAGGGCATATAAATCTTTAGATGCCTATATGGTCCTGTAGCTACAAGACTTGTGTGTACGATCCGCAGTTCTGCCGAGCCAGCGCCGAGACCACGACAATGTAAAGAGTGACATTACAGTGCGATTTTAATGATGTGAATATTTTCCAGAAATAAAAGTTCCAGATCCAGCATATTCATTTTTCATCAATTCTTGCACCAGACAACACAATAAGATGACATTTAATAATAGTAACAATTATTTAAGCTCCTTATTATGTAGCCAAATTTGTGCTGGTTTGTATTGGCCGCCTCCAGTTTTCACTTTGTTTTGCCTCCAGCTAGCGCCGTGACGTAACTGTGACGTTGGCGCAAAAGGAGTCTATTAGGGTCTGTCCCACATGTTCTCAACCCGCCCATAGAAGGTGGGATCTCACTCACAGAATGAACAAAGTGTCAGCCATCTTTTTTTTTGAAAGCTAAGCTAGCAGGCTCTTGTTCTGTGGAGAAAGCTGAGTATTAGGGGATACCATCCTCTTTTTCCAGGACATGTCCGGGATTCAGCTTTTGCTTTGTGCAGTCGCCATTCATTGTTTACATGCACAGTAGGCTTGCCGCGATAGACGGTGTTGACGGTGTTACCGGTTTTAAGCCCCATCACCGGTGACATCACTTTCCCACCGTGACACCGCGATGTCTTGACTTTTTTTTTAAAGTATTCGTTTTTGCTAAAATATTTATTTGAATTAATTAAAAATAATAATTTTCAATTATTTAGTTCTGAAGAGAGCATTATAATTAAAAATGAACTGCGCAACGCGTGCCGTCACGTCACAGATCAGCAAGCATCAGGATTCCATTTAGCACGTGTGGAGACGAGAACGAGTCAAATTACAGAAAATCAAGATAATGGCGGAAGATTTGGTGTCAAAACGGAATGCAAAAGCGCCTGTTTGGCAATATTTTGGCCAATATATATTAATGTTAATAAATGCCAATTTATAGTGTTTTACTTTTTTTTAGAGTGCTGTCATTTATGTAGGCTAAGGTCCTTTTTAAAGTTTTTATTTTATATTCGTCTCTTTTTATTTGGTTTTATCTTATTTAAACTTTGTTTAATTTATTTAGGCCTATTTTGTTTTCTTATTCGTTAATAAACGTTTTAATTTTTTTTTTGGGCCCACAGTTTGCCGATTTTCACTTTTTTCAGCCTATGCATGGGGTTATTTTTATTCGTTCGTTATGCTAATAAAAGTCTATAAATAAAAGTTTTATTATCAGCGAGTTGTTTTTTTTTTTGTCCATTCAAGCAATTGACGCTTATTTCGAAAGTGAAAGTATAACGCGCACGCATTTAAAAGCTATTTAACCCCCCCGCCCTGCCCTCCACGGTGACACCGGGATTACCGGTGTTGTCACACGTCGATTAACCGGTGGGAAATTTTCCTCACCGCGGCAACCCTAATGCACAGCTTTAGTTTCAATCTGACTGAATTCATTCCGATTGGTGAATCTGAATGTAGTGTTTACATGAACGCTAAACAAGTGATCGGTTGATGTGTATTTTAACATTGCTAAGAAAATTCCCGCTCCTCCGTGAGAGATACGAGACCGGTGCGTCTCACAGGTGTCGCTCATCGGTAATCACGCCACCGGCCTCGCGCCGTTCTCCCGCGGCCCTCACTCGTCCCGCTCGCCACAGTAAACATGATGAATGCCGACTGTAGAACGCAAAAGCTGAATCCCGGACATTTTGGCGATCTCGAAACACATTTTCGGGCAGACTCATCATGGAGACTCACTAGTAGCCTAGACTACTTGTTTAACTACTGCGCTCTGTTACTGATAGGCGTGGCCTCCTAGAGCAGCGAAGCAAGTGCATTCTGGGAGTTGTTGTCTTTCAACCACATAAGCCAAAAATACATTTTCTGGCTTTTCTCAGTCTAGAAAGCTCCAAATTCAAAAATAATTCCACATTTCTTCTACATAAATGGCCCATTTAAATACACATTCATCTTTATAGAGGTGAAGTATCCCTTTAATTTATTTTACTTAGTACCTGTGACAATGCAATGTGACATTGTCACCCAGCTGTTGTGTTACATATAAGTAATTCAGCGCAAAAGTCAAAACCACCGTGAGACTATTGGCATCGGTACCCTATATGACCGGAGCAAATCAGAACGCAGATTTCGATGCCACCCTTTGACACGTACGATCTTTCAAGTATGATTATAACAGTGCATCACATTATCAACTGCAAATATTTCAAATGTGTTGTTGCGCTTCGGTAACTGCTTTTTATTTATCAACTATTCAGTGTTTTCAACAACATAATACTTGTTTTAGGTTTCAGACATGTAAATACATGCAAGAACTAGCAAAGCAATACATTTATAGTTTGCAAAATAAAAACTGATGTCTATGAAAGCAGCAATAACACTGCAAAAAATGCTTTTCTTACTTAGTATTTTTATAGTTTCCAGTCCAAATATCAAAAAATTCTTAAATCAAGAAGAATTTACTAGACAAGTAAAATGACATAAGACATTATATCTTGTTTTCTGAAAATAATTATCAAAATTAAACAAGCAAATTATCTGCCAATGGGGTAAGAAATATAATCTTGTTTTCCATTTGAATTTAGTTTATTTTTCTCATTTTCCATTTTTTCCTCACAAAACAAGATATAATTTCTTTATGAAATTACTAATTTGCTGTTATTAGTACTGTAATTATTTAGTGTTATTAAGTGTCAGTTAAATTGTTGTTGGCTTAGGTTTTATTATGAATTTATGTACATTTGTTGTATTTACTGATATATATATTTATAATAAAGTATACTTTAATCTTCTAATATACTGTTCAATTTAAACAATTTAAAATATATATATATATATATATATTTATATAAAAAACGTTCTTTAATGTCATCCACCAGTGTTTTGTGGCTCTTTTTTATTTTAAGTATCGTTTAGGCATTGTTTTGGCACTGGTACCGTTTTAAAAGTATCGATTTGGCACCGGTATCGTAAAAAACATGCGTACACATGCTGAATGATATTTTTCTAGTGTTTCGTTGTTTTGTCACCTACGCTTCTCTATCACCTCCCTTAATGGTTACCCTACGACACATACATGCATCATTTTTCACTGTAACAAGAATACCCATTTTCCTCTGCCAAAGATCTCAAATCACACCAAAAAAAATCTTTCACATGGCTTAAGAAAACTTAATATAAAACGTAATAATAATAAATACAATATACATTAATATAATATAATATAATTAATATAATATAATAAATCGTTGGGTTTTATTTCATTTGTTGCGATTCTTAAACAATTTTGCATCCCATAAAAATAATAACAGCATATAGATTTAGAAAGACCTGCGTTTGAGCATTAGGGCTGGGCTTGACAATATTTAATATTTTTCATGTTGAGTTCATGTTGACATCATTGACCAACATGAAGAATAAAACGCAGTATATTGATGGTTGAAAACATCGAAATGAAGACATTTTAGACGCGTCACCAAACAAATCCAATACATTTATAGACATGTGTCTTGCATTTGACAGACGTATTAAAACAGTAGTGCCCTCGTTTAGTTAGCTAGGTAAATGCGAAGGTAATGTTGCATTGGCCAGACAGACAGTTAATGATGGAAGAGGGGCGGACCTATGGAAGCAGACAGCGATCTGCCCAGAGTGCCTGGACTGCAGAGATAAAGAAGAGAGAACAAGCACTCAATGAAGGTAACGGGTTCACACACCCACAGAGAGGCATGCGTGTGTGTTTGTGTGTGCTTGCGTGTGCTTACCGGACCGCGCAGGTCGATGAGTTCCTGTCTCATCTGTCCAATCAGGTTGTCTTTGGCCATGAGGGAGCGGTACAGCCTCTCGTTAAACTCTATCAGCTCTCCATGCATCTCAGCCACCTAAAAAAACACACATTGACAAACTGGCATCAAACTCCCTGGTTCAAAAGTAGTAGTGTTCGGCAGCTGTCTTGAAGCTAGGGCTGGGTATCGATTCACATTTCAATTTCGATACGATTTCGATCCACAAGCTCTCAGTTCGATTTGATTTCGATTCTCGATTCAATTTTCGATTTCGATTCCTGATTTGATTCTCGATTCGACTATGAAGATGTAATACAAATCCTTTATTTATAAAAAAGAACAGTAGACATAAGTTAACTAGTGGTTAATTAATACAAGGAAATTAAGAGCCATAAACCTGTATATAAAACTCTTTTTATTTTAGGTACACTAAATGCATACAGAGAATAAACAGGATTTTGATGCAATATGCAAAAAAAGTCAGAACAGTCGCACAGCTTGATCAAACAGTATCATGTTATTTTATGTTTAAGATAGATATAGATAAATAAATAAATAAATATTTAGACTTTTTTTTTTACATTGATCTTACCTAAATGGTAATGTAATTTTTTGTTTATTTTTGTTTTAAGAGTTTATGTATGGAAGCTTGATTTCAATCTTTGAATTAAATTGAAAAAAGTAGCACAAATAAATACAATAGAATAAAGACACAAATTAAGAGACATTTTGGGGTAGTTTTTTGGGTATGTCAGAAATACTACAGAAACTGAATAAAGTAATCCAATGTAAAATAACACTGGATAGTCTTTTTAGTCCAAACTGAATTAAATACAAAGGCTATTAATTCTGATTGCTTACAATCAATACTATATTCTGTTGTTATGACAACAGAATTAATGACTGACACAAATGGCTGCGTTCACTTTAAGAACTAGTGCGCGAATCCATTACTGTTTCATTAACTTTCTGTAACACGCGTTTAATGCTAATTTAAGACATTACCGACTGTCTTTAGGAGGTTACTCACCAAGACCAGAGTTTTGACATAATGTCGCGTGTTTTAACTGTTAAAGCGATATAATCCAGGAATAAAACTTTTGTTTCTGGCGAGCTGTTTGTGAGGCAGATTTAGGCTGTAACGTTACTGTGCACGCAGTGAAAGACATCTCTGAGAGTGCGCGAGCACGGGATGGTTTAACATTGCTTGAGCAAATAAATGATAAATGTTAGTTACGATCATAGGTTACAATGCAATGCTGGCCCGATTGTTAAGTGAATATTCCGTCATGTCCCGACTCCTAAACGCGTGTGTGTATCGACAGCTGCAGCGCTTGGCGCTTAGTGCAGAGAGAAGATGCAGCACCGCGTCCGCGAGCCCTTTATATGGAAAAAATCGATTCCGGCCGTTGAGAATCGATTTTGAATCGAACACATTTTAAAAAACGATTAATCGAAAAATCGATTTTTTTGCCCAGCCCTACTTGAAGCAGGTTATATTTTGTGACATTTCTTAAAGGCACACTGAATATGAGTTATCTGGGTTTTGACTCAGGTGTGGAAGCGTTCAGCCGGCGAGAGTTAACTGCTAGTTAGGGTGAGTCTCACACCTGCCCGGCGACTCGTCAGCTGTCACTTAGAGTAAGTGACACAGACGTGGAGGCAGGGTCCAGTCTGCTATTCAGAACTTGCATTCATTTGTTTATGGAAATCATATGTCAGGGTATATTTGGGTTAGCGGCGTTTTGCCTGACAGAAGCATCATGTCACTTTTTGACATGTTTGTCCTGGTTGCCGGGCCGCACCTGGCCAGACAAGCAGGCATGGATGAGTCAAAAAACAGAGTAATGCTAAATCCTGATCTTAAAGTGAACGCGAATGCCATAAGACTGCAAATTTAAGTATATTTTTGGAAAAAAGGACAGACAAAAAAGAAAACTAAAATAAATATAAAGTGAATTTTGTGATTTAGACTACTCTAAATATGCAACCAGAATGCTAAATTTGCCAAATTTCTAAATGAATGTGTGCAGTGCATCTGAACCAGATGCAATGTTACATCTCATCCATGTAAATGGAATGGTTTTGTCCTGATATTTTGTCAGTCAACATTTGTTTTTTTGGGGGTTTTTTATGCCTGGTTCAGATTGCATGATTTTTTTCGTCTGTTACGATAGTCACTGTGTCAGATTATGTGATTTTGACTCCTAAAATCTTGTCGTGTCGTGGACAACACACGTCAGACTACACGTTGCTTCCTGACCAGTCTTTGCATGCTGTCTTTAACGGTGCGCATGATGTCATCGAGAAGGCGAAACTAGTAGCGAGTGACTTCCGGAAATGAACGTAAACAAACAATGGATGAAGCGGTGTTCAGAAAAATTTTTTTAAAAAAAAGAAAACCCGACAATGGACACGTTCCTGGATTGCTCGAAGAGGACAGTATGGGCTGTCAATCCTCCAAAGAGAACTTGAGGTAAAATATTGTTCTTATATATTTTTACATTAGCACCATCGTCTCTCTCTTTCGTTTCGACATTTTTGAAAGTTTTGTACTCCTATATATAAAAGCTTCTGTGCTCCTATTGGTCAACCTCATACATGTGACGGAACCGCCGCGGACGACCGTTAAAAAAAAATGAAACATGCTAGTCTTTTTGTCATGAAGCATCATACACGTGACGTAGGTTGTCGCCCACTATGACAAACTATACGAGATGTTACGATCGAATCTTGCGTCCTGACGCCCGTTGTCATTTACGAATCCCCACGACACCCTACGTCAAATGGATCGTGCCAAAATCGGGCTAAAATCGTGTAATCTGAACCAGACATAAGAGAGAAAAGACTATGTTGCAACAATGCAGCCTTCAATTACAACAGGGAAGGTCCTACTTCTGAGTTTGATATCACATCATGTCATGATGTAATATAAATACTATAGACAGTGGGTATTGTGCATATAGTATAATATTGCACCAAGCATAGGGATAGCATTATATGTGATTGAGTCCTTCCACGTACATGCATCGACAGTCCAACAGCCAAAATATCCGTGTATTTTAATGCGAGTTAAATATTCTAATGGCCTGTGGGAAGAAGCTATTACAAAGTCTGACAACGACATGACAACGATGTCACTTTGTGAAGAAACATTACGTGCCTGCAGACAGAAATACATATGCACATAACACCACTGTTTTCACCTATTCATATTTTTTGCAGTTTTTGCGCACACATTAAAAAAAAAACTTGGACTTTTCAGCCCTCAAAACAGCATTTTGCAAACAGTCCCTTATTTTTATATAATTTTGACTTCTATCTTATTTATGATGGTATCTAACACAAACATTTATCCTGCATTAAAGGGTTAGTTCACCCAAAAATTAAAATTTAAGTCATTAATTACTCACCCCCATGCTGTACCAACCCCGTAAGACCTTCGTTGGTCTTCGGAACACAAATTTTTGTTATTTTTGATTAAATTTAAGAAGTGGATCACTGCTACATAGGCTCCTAAGGGATTGAAACTTGACGGCCCAGAAAGTCATTGAAGAAAATGTTTAAATATTCCATACTTTTTGTGCGAAAAAACAAAACAAAAATAACGACTTTATTCGACTATTCCTTTTCTTCCTCGTGGGCCTGAGACGAATGTTCAAGAGATTTCCACGACGCATGCGCGAGAACTCTTCAACTGAAGTAGTTGAAAGAGATCACAATTCTCGCGCATGCGTCGTGGAAATCTCTTAAACTCTCGTCTCAGGCCTACAAGGAAAAGGAATAGTCAAATATTTAAACATTTTCTTCAATGACTTTCTGGGCCGTCATGTTTCAATCCCTTAGGAGCCTATGTAGCAGTGATCCACCTCTCAAATTGAATCAAAAATAACATTATTTGTGTTCCGAAAATGAACGAAGGTCTTACGGGGTTGGTACAGCATGGGGGTGAGCAATTAATGACTTAATTTTAATTTTTGGGTGAACTAACCCTTTAATCAAACTGTGAATGTAAGTGATTAGCTTTCCATTTGTTGTCTATAAGTTCATCTGTCTATATGTCTATAGTAGCAGAATAAAAATAGAGTGGTCAAAATTTGAGGTGGATCAAAAAAGTTAATCAAAGTTGTCGTAAGACGAGAACGGGTATTGTTGAAAATTCTTTGATGAAAGGTTTTGATCCACTTTAAAAGTTGACTTCTGTATATCACATTGCACCTGATATAGACATGGTGGATAGGTATTACAAAAACAAACAGGTATTAAAAACTTCCACAAAAAATAACATTTTAAAAAGCACTGAATGAGTGGCCGGCAGTCTCAAAGAATCTCACAAAGCAGCCTGAACTACGGAAATAGCTTCAAACCTTTTTGAAATTGATTGTCAGACATGGCCCTCTATCTGGCTACTCCACTGCCTAATGCATTGCTTTATATAGCACCTAGCTGTTTCACAGTATTAAATCCATTTCTCAGACTCTTTTTTTTAGTAGCTTGTGTGACAACTTCAAAAATAGTTACCCTTTTAACAAGTTAAAAGAACGTTAAGCTTCAAACTACATATTTTATAACTTGTCATGCAAGCGATTGTGGGTACTGGAACACACTCATCTTCAAAAAAGCATTAACAAACATTCACTACACACCATGCCAAAGGTTTGATTAACCATCAAGCTGGATACAAACAAGGGGAAGTAACGGCAGTTACACACCCAGATCGATACACACCCTGAGCCCTTTCACGGCTTCGGGCTTCATTCATCTCCTGCGGTCGCCGTGGCTACACACGACAAACTACTCGTAGCATTCTCATCAATCACATTTATTTATCTGCGGCAAGCCCTTCGAACAGGACATTAAAAAATGGAAATTAATTTTAAGCGTCAAGGAACACAATTAATTCTCTGCAAAGAAGCGAGCTAATCAGTTTGTTGTTCAGTTAGCAATAAGCAGGCTTCGTCCTTCCAGCTCGCTGGGTGAATTTTCCGACCTGTGCTGCCGCGCGTTACCTCTTTGGGTTTATCTAAACAGGCGACAGGTGCACACACACTTCAGGCAACGTATCAAACCTCATTACTGGGCCTTAGCGGGAATCCGAGTGCATGACTGTATCTGTATTCGCTCATTGTAATTACAGGCCGCACAGTGCTCCAGCGCAGATATCAAGAACACTGTATTCCACAATTCCTAGTCATTATTTCCATGAATGAAAGAAAAACACTTGTGCAGAACACAAACACCATAAAAGCATAGCATCTCTCAAATAAATCCAATCCCAGGTGAAACCGAGTAAATGTCAAGAAGGATGAAAAGCATGTGTGCATTCCCACTCATAAGCAATAATCCCAAGTAGATGGGAGCATGTTAATGAGAGGAAAGTTAGAGGAGATGGTTTTCATTTTTATACCTGATCTGTATGTCAGAAGTTTTGTACAATAAGAGAGGGGATATTATATTTTGCAACTGGTGTGTTTGCCAGATGTTTGGCTTTTGAGTAAAATAAACTCCAACTGTTTAAAACTGATTTTAAAATAGATTTTAACCACCAACCAAACAAATTCCAAATGTTAAAGTTTCTAGTTCAGATTTTTTTGGTCTTAAAGGAGTAGTTTACTTAAAAAAATACTTTTGCTGATAATTCACTGACCCCCATGTCATCCAAGGTGTTCATGTCTTTCTTCAGTCGAAAAGAAATTAAGGTTTTTGATGAAAACATTCCAGGATTTTTCTCCATATAATGGACTCCAATGGGAACCAAACGGTTCAAGGTCCAAAAGACAATTTCAGTGCAAACTGCAAACTATTCAAAGGGCTTTAAACGATTCCAGATGATGAATGAAAATGAACGAATCTTTTTTCATGTCATTTGGTTCATTCAACGAATGAAATGAACAAGTTGACTCGGGAAAAGATTTGTTCATTTTGATGAACGAGTTAGAACAGTTGAGTCACAAACGTGCATCACAGAACAGAGCAAGGCGAGCACTTGAGCTTATAAAACTTAAACTTTTTTTTTTTTTTTTAAAGGAGCGATTGTTTCGCTTGATAAGACCCCTGTTCATCGTCTGGAATCGTTTAAAGCCCTTTGAACAGTTTGCACTGAAACTGTCTTTTGGACCTTGAACCGTTTGGTTCCCAATGAAGTCCATTATAAGGAGAAAAATCCTGGAATGTTTTCATCAAAAACCTTAATTTCGTTTCGACTGAAGAAGGTGAGTAAATTATCAGCAAAAGTTTTTTTTAAAGTGTACTACTCCTTTAAATGGTTCAATTAATAATAATTAGAATAAATGTCTGGAACATAAAATGCTTTTCTCGACAGTTTGCTGTCAATGATGAGGTCATTTTAAATTTCAACACAGCAGATATAAGAAATATATATCAAACCAAAAATAAAATAATAGAGATGCACGGATTGATCGGCTGGTGACTGTAATTGGTCGATTTTCACATGACCGGCCACGAGTGGCGACCGGCCGGTCAGTCTGGTCGGTCAGTCAGGCACTTGGGCACCGCATTATTAACATTGCGCAACATCAGCATCACATGTGCACATGGAACGCACATGTAGGAAACCTCGTGAATTACAGCCGTTTCACAACGCAAACATGAGTAGCGCGTATTATTTCCATGTAAATCAATGAGTGCATTCACACCAGGAGCAGCGTGTGAGCGTCGAGCGTCGAGTGGTGAAGCGTCTGCTCACGCTCAAAGTGAAAGCAAACTTTAGATGGACAAAATAAACATGATTTCACACAAAAGTGCCCAAACTGCACAGAATTTGCATGTCTAGTGTGTTTTAATGAGAATTGGAGTATATGTCAGAAAAGAACATTTTTTTAGTGGGATATTGGATGTGAAAAGAAGGATATGGTTCTTCCATTGCACTGCACTTTAGAATAGATGTGTGTGAATGAAGATGTGTGTACAGTGGTTAGAAAAAATGAAATTGGCTAAAAACGGTATCGGCATTCGACATCTCTAGTACTGATTGATAGAAACAACCGTGTTAAAACTTAGTGAGTATTAGACCTATTAGAGACCTATTAAAAGGCACCATAAATTCCATTCAATATTAAGTAAGGGATAATCCATGGCTAGCAGTGCATTAAACAATTTTAATGCACAATGTGGAGACAAAGCACCAGCCGACACGAAGCATTCAAAACATTTAAACGCACAGCTAACCGTGGAATATCCCAGTTATACCATGGTCATACAGTGCAATATTTGACAACAGTACAAATTTTCATCAGTTATGGCTCGCTAGATCTAGCATTCTGCCCACTTTGAATAAGACAGAGAGTAATGCAGCAAGATAACATTTATTTGAATGAATTATAGCATTCATTTTAATTAATTACATAGAGAGAAAGCATGTGTGAATTACCTGCGTCTGTTTTCAGCAGCAATTACTCCAGTTTTCAGTGTCAAATGAGCCTTCAAAAATTATTCTAATAAATTGATTTGCTGCTCATTGCTGCCATCATATTTTTGTAGAAAGGGTGATACATTTTTAATTTTCATTATTAAAAAGTTTCAAATTAAGTTAACATTTAAAATCTTTTGTAACATTACTCATGCCTTTACAGTTCCTTTTGATCAATATTGTGGATTTATGTTGAATAAAAGTAGTAATTTCTTGAGAAAATAAATCTTACTGATAAATCCATAACTTTTGAACAGTGCCAGTGGTGTATATTAGATGTCTGAAAAAGAACATGTTGTTGATTCCTAACCCTAAATGCCAAACTAAACAGGGTGGCTTTATCTTAATACTGAAAGACAGTATACAATGTTACAGTAGGAAGGCGGCAAATCCAAATCCAATCTTAGAATCACATTCCTGTCCTGTATTATCACATTAATACGCCTGATCAGATTTTGAAGGCTGCAAAAATGAATCCTTCTCTCCCTATGATATACCCAATCCTGTGTATGAGTCTGGTGGAAAGAATAAAAGTGGCATCTGAAGGAATGGATGAAAGGAGCAAATTTATTTATAATTTCATTTCTTATAAAAAAAGAGTTTTACTTACGACTTCATTTCTACAAAAAAAAAAAAAAAAAAACATTAAATATTCAATTGGCTATCTCCAAAAGCTCACACTTGAATTTGCCTTAGATCATTATACATGAAGGTGCCCTGAAAGCCTGTCTGAAACCAGGGGGAACCTTCATACATAGTCATTGACAGCAAGGCTTCTTTCGGTTTCAAACACAGCCAATGATTCACTACATGGTGTGTTTGGGGGCTTATAGTCATCCACTGAGTCTTGAGGTTAACTGAGACCAAAAAAAAAAAAATCCAACAACAGCTGGTTATATCACAGGTCCCTGGTATTCTGGGGTAAAGCTGTTGCTAGCATTTTGGAGCAGTGCTACTTTCAGACGCAGGTGCTGCTGACAGTTCGTCTGCATGGCTGTCAGCGCAAGGGAACGTGTGCTGAGCCAGGTGTCCTGAATGAAAAAGACTTGGTCAAAGCAGAAGGGGGGGATGATGGGGGAGCGTGGCCCGCTGCAGCTCTAATGCTCATAATTGGATGTGAAACAAGTTTGAGGAGTGAGCTTAGAAGACAGGCTTAGCAAACACAAACAGACTTGAAGTGTCAGAGGAAGAGCTCGGGACTGGGGCGGGAGGAGAGGTGGAGGGGGGTAAGTGTGACAGTGAATGTGCTGCGATCACTTTCTTCCCCAGGCAAATACTAACTGACAGAGGGAGACCTCAGCCTGGCAAAGAAGATTTGAACTGATGGCTGAAAATGCAGTAGAGATAAAACAAGAATGGAATAAGGACACAGGCCCCAATAGGATCAGAGCTGGAATAAAAGAACTAGAGAGTATAAGAGAATCTGAGCTTTGACATCAGTTAAGTTGGAGAAAGATCATTATCGTCATTTGACACTGGAGATCATTAGACAAAGTACACCAAACCAAGAAAATGAAAATGACATCTTCTAAACGGGTTTAACACAATTAGAAACCCCACTGGATAGGCGACATTGATATTCACTAAATTAATCATTCAACTTAAAGGTGCCCTAGAGTTTTCTCTCTACAATCTACATAGAGAGTGTGTGGCTTATTTAAAAGCATTTAAAATACTCATCCCCCAGGTGTCATCGCTGTAAAACAAGTAAAGGGTCAATTATGCATGTTTTTTGGGAATGCAAGAAATTAAAACAGTTCTGGAAGGGGGTACATGATCTAACTGTCAAGATTGTGAAAACCCCGCTGGACATTACACCAACATGTTACCTTTTAGGTACAGAATTGGACAAGACACTGGACACCACATGCAGGAAGAGGATTACTATAGTGTCATATCTCGCAAAGAAATGCATCTTGCTCAATTGGAATCAACAAAGACCCCCATCGCTCAATCTGTTTAAACAAATCCTCAATGAAACTTTAAGACTGGAACAACGCACATACATCTTAAAAAATAAGGGGGATGCCTTTCGAAGGATATGGGAACCGCTTATGGACCTCTGACACCACCATGTCATGACAGGGTTTGGCATGTTTACAGAACATTCACAAAGGATGAACCGTGATCTAATTTGCCGTATGTTATTATTATTTACTTTATTTTTTTACTTATATATATATATATATTTTTTTTCTTATTATTGTTATTATTATTGTTATTATTTCTCTCTTTTATGTTAATAAAATGTTAAAATCAATAAAAAGACAATTGAAAAAAAAAAAAAAAAAAAAGCATTTAAAATGTCCAGGTATGGTTTTACAGGTCAATTCTCACCTATAGAAATTGGCCCTAGAATGAAATGGTCTGTTTTTACCTTATTTGGAAGGGTCATGAATAGTAATGAGGAGTTCTGCTCTGATTGGCTTTCGCTGCGGCCTCATTGTGTCCCCTTACACAAGACGATCATCCGTATGCCAGCCTACATCATTAGCACGCAAGGGCTGTGGTGCACTCTGAGATACAAGCGTGCAAAATAATCATACGCCAGTTTTCAAAAATTAAAACATTTTAACAAATGGACTAACGTTAGATGTCTTGTCAAATAAATACAGCTCGAACTTATGTGGTGGAGAATGTGACGTTAGCTAGAAGGATCGAGTGAGCTAACATTATCCGGAGCAACTAAACTAACGTTAACGTAGTTAGCCCCTGACCCGAGTTGATGAAATAGACAAAAGTTAAATTATTTGGCAAAAGGGAATTTACATATGAAGAGCTCTTTTCCAAAACGCTATAAATCCATTTCAATAGTTTTCAGGAAAACTACATTTTTTACCTAGACCCACACATTTTGTGAATATTCAAATTATCCTGTTTAAATGTTTTATTGGTTCAGTCTGAACATTTTTGAACAATAATTATTAAATCAAACAACAATATTGTTAATGATAATTTAAAAGTTAATTTTATTTTTTCCCAAAACGCTATAAATCCATCCATTTTTTGTATCATTTTTAGTAAAGTCATTTTTAGTAAAGAGTCAAACCTCAAACAAATAGTACCAATTTCAACATATGCATGAAAAAAAACGAATTATTAAAAATGATCAATATATGATAACGATATTCAAAAAAGGGATGGGCACCCCTCCAGCACATGCACACACACACACACAGGCTACATAACATGTGAGCAAAGCGGAGCAGCATGACGCTTAAATATAAGTAAAAAAATAAATAAATAAATAAATAAACATAAATATACGTTTCACATTTGTTTTTAATAATATTACATTACTTATTTTTATTATTTCATCTATGTTGAGTAGGCTATGAAAAGGGAACCGCATGAGATGAGTAAGATGGGATCAAAATTCAAAAGCTGCCCAATATCGGAAAATATTTGGAGTGCGTCAGACATGATTTTGACCACTTATTAAGTTTTGTTTTGTAGAAAGCTTGTAAATTTCGTTTCATATAAATTGTATCTTCATTTTAATAAATGTTTCATCGACAAATTGACTGGATTAATACATTAGAAGTAAATATCAGACAATATAATCAGGACACAGAGGCGCGCAGGTGAACCGGAGCGCGTCTCATAATATGAACTGAAACACCGCGATGCTTGCCTCACACAGGCCTGAGAACTAAGCTACAGAAAGCTTTAAATATCTACTTTTAAACAAAACAATTAAAAACTAAAATAAATTGGCAACTCTCTGCGTATGTAGGCTAATTCGAAGTATGCGTTTCTATAGGCCTATGCGCGTTCACTGCGAAGATGGCGAGTAAGCATCATCAACTTTATCTTTGCTGCTGACACTGACAGAAAACACTAGTTTATTAATAAACAATTCAAATGTTTCATGCATAATCATTACTTTTTGCCGGTTCTTTGTGGCAAGCTTTATGCATACGTTGAAATGCGGAATAGGCAATTAAAAACGCTCATATGGTTTCTCTCCCATTTAATTAAATCAATATATGTGATTACTGATAATACAAATGGCTTAAATGATCTACTACTAGTCGACTAGAAAACTAGGACTCATTTTGAGGAATAAATGAACATAATAAACCTCTGTTCAGAGTGCCGCCGTGCTGGATTGTGTAGAGCGCTCATTGAATTTGAGGATTTATCGTGTTTAGGCTAAAAACAGGGCTGGCGCTTATTGGGGCTTGGAAAGAAACTGTATCTTGCAGTACATTTTAAACAAGGAAATATAGCGATTTGGCATGAAACGTTGATGGAGCAGTGAAAGGGTTCTGTCCACAGCAGAATGACACGACAAACTCATTTTTTTTTTAAATGGCGTTTAACGCTTTTTGGAAAAGAGCTCTTCATATGTATCGACAGTATTATTTTGTAGATTTATATGACAACATAGGCAAGGAATATTAACCTCGGCATCAATATTTTGTCATACTATTTAGTTATGCAGGAGCGGCCTTACCTATGTTTCAACCGTTTACAAGCCGATGCAGTTCGACGATTTGGGAAAATAAAAGCCTGGGCTATTATTTGAAGTTTTACGGTATGTATGCATGTATGTGTATATATATATGGAATAATTGAAGCTATAATTGGCCGATTTCTTACAAAAATAAAGCACACTCGAGGTGGGAATGGATGCGCAGTGGCCATTACATCTCGAAGTGCATTTCTTTTAAATAATTGTCAATTATTCCACTTATACTACGGTTACCCCACCTCAAAACATTGTTCAGATGACGTATTTCAAGATGTTTGTCAGGTTTTTGTTCTTAAAACGCTCTTGTGTGTAGGACTAATTTCTTACGCATCTAAACCCAAGCCTCCGTTGCTAACTCCAAAACGTAATTTTAGACAGAGAGAGAGATTAAGCTTGTATGAATGACCAGATTCTGTGCATCTCTCTACAGTGTTCGGCAGCAGCATCTACTAATAGCGAAACATTTGTTGTGGTGAGCGATTTCAGTTACTTATGTTAATTTGTTCATTACAAACAGCTGAAAGTCTATACATTTTGCCAATAAAACTATTTATCATTACTTGCATTTAGACATGCTATATAGCAACCAAATTTGAACAAGAAATCACATTAGAAGGTCCTTGGCCTACACTGAGTGATGTCTACAATGCGAGATCTTTGCCAGCGATACATCATCATATTATACTATTCCTAATGTACTATACTATAGAACTCAAGTTCTCACTATAGAGTCAAGTATGTTATGACTCTCATTTTGTCCCAAACCCAGATGGTATAATGTGAGCAGGTGGTGCTATGAAGTGGGTCACAGCTTAGAAGTATTTGAGACCAGTCTCCCCTGTGGACAAGGTGTCCTGATGGTCACAGGTGGCCGCTACACAGACGCAACACCTCCATGGAAATGACCTCCAGACCCAGTGTCTCTGGACCTCCAGCACTCAGCACGACACAACCTTTAATTCCACCATCACAACAAGTACTCACCCCATGGACACGGTAATCTATTTTAATTCGTATTTCAAATAAAAGACCATCAGAGGCACGCCCACGGTTAACTAATGAGTTTTAATAATACAGCGACTGTGGGAGTGACAACTAATTTTATATCTTTCTGTTTTCTGACCAATGTAATCAATCTCTCTATTTTTTGGGATATTATACAGAGATGTATAAAGTACTAGAAACCCGGACTTGAGTAAAAGTACAAGTGCTCTATCAAAAAAGTGACTTGAGTAGAAGTTTAAGCACCACACTTAAGTAGAAGTACTAAAGTATTCAACTTTGTACTTAAGTGTTGCAAGTAGTTTATTTTAAAATTCACTACTTAAGTAATAAAAGTAGAAGTACAAGTATTGTGTCATGCAATTATTAAAGGATTAGTTCACTTTTGAAAAAACTTTTGCTGATAATTTACTCACCCCCATGTCATCCAAGATGTCCATGTCTTTCTTTCCTCAGTCGAAAAGAAATTAAGGTTTTTGATGAAAACATTCCAGGATTTTTCTCCTTATAATGGACTTCCATGGGAACCAGGTCCAAACGCGGTCCAAACGACAGTTAATAACAGTTTCAGATGCAGCTTCAAATGTCTTTAAACGACACCAGACGATGAATAAGGGTCTTATCATGCGAAAAGATCGGTTATTTCAAAGCTTTTTCCAAAAATGTAACTTTTCTAAGGACAAATGCTAGCCTTGTAATATACTGTGAGGCGCGTTTGCAACGTCACGTAATACGTAATTACGTTCAAAAGGTCACGGGCGACGTAGCCGGAAGTACAGAATCAAAATCGTCCGACATCGTTGTTTTACCTTTTAATTCCTTTTTTGTAAACGGCGTTTGAGTTAGTTTTCACGTTCAACCTATGCGTTCAACTTGTAAACACTGACTGTACTTCTGGCTATACGTCGCCCGTGACCTTTTGAACGTAATTACGTATTACGTGACGTTGCAAACGCGCCTCACAGAATGGAGAAAGGCTAGCATTTGTCCTTAGAAAAGTTACATTTTTGGAATAAGCTTTGAAATAACCGATCGTTTCGCATGATAAGACCCTTATTCATCGTCTGATATCGTTTAAAGACATTTGAAGCTGCATCTGAAACTGTTATTAACTGTCGTTTGGACCTCGGTTAGACCTGGTTCCCATGGAAGTCCATTATAAGGAGAAAAATCCTGGAATGTTTTTATCAAAAACCTTAATTTCTTTTCGACTGAGGAAAGAAAGACATGGACATCTTGGATGACATGGGGGTGAGTAAATTATTAGCAAAAGTTTTTTCAAAAGTGAACTAATCCTTTAAAGAAAGCAGACAAAAGTTTGAACTAGCAATCAAATAAGCGCTTTGGCGTGATACAAATTTGCTTTGGCGGCCGCCAAAAAAAATGTCATTCCATGACAACCCCTGCATTAGTAGTCAATGTGTGTGTCAATCAATACCATTACCCTATAAAACTGGCGTGTGATTTAGGCAGCATGAAAGCCAACTTGCAACGAATGATTCGTACATTTTTTTATAATTGTAATGAGTAACTAGCAGAGCTTTAAAAAAATATCGAAGTAAAAGTATTAAATTCATCAAAAATATCTACTGAAGTAAAAGTAGAAGTATGAGAAAAAAACAATACTCTAGTAGAGTACAGATACAGCATTTTAATACTTAAGTACAGTACTTAAGTAGTTCTACTTCGTTACTATACATTAGGAAAAATGGGAACACAAAAATTATACTTCTTGTAGTTTCTGTTAACCACTATAGACGTTTAGCCAACTACACTCTTAAAAATAAAGGTTACATAAGGGGTAACATCCTGTGGAATATATATATATATATATATTCGCACTCCAACCCACCTCCCGAAGTATATTTTTGTTTGCAAAGACAAAAAAAAAGGGTAAATACAAAGACAAGGCCTACCAATACGACAGCCATTACTTTATCACTTCAGAATGGTACAATTGCTGTTTGGTTTGTGTTTTCTCCTAGGGCCTATAGCCCTAATGACGACCTACTTAATGTGCCACATGCTGTTCTAAAAAGCCATTAGTGAAAGCTTCCAAAGTAAAACCACCAACATAATATAAGAATGAGATCCTTAAAGAATAAGAATGAAAGAGAGCGAGCAAGTGAAAAACATGCGGATAGTAGAGTGGATGAGGACTGTGGTCTGAATGTAATGCCTCAGAGAGTCTGACATGGCACTGGTTCAAATTCACACAATCTTTCAAATCACACTAAATACCTGACTGGATTAGTCATTAGCCTGCCTGGAGTGGTGGAGCAGTGGCTGTTAAAGATATTCATCTCTCTCAATACACTGACCACCAGCGCTCACCTTCAGGAGTGAAGACTGTAGACTGGCGGTTCAGTAAACATGCAGTGATCATACATCACACCCCTAATCATGAGTCAGATCAAAGAGGGATTTTCAGCAGTTCTTGCTTGAAACAGAACAGTTCTCCAGACCTAAAAAGACCTCCAAGAGGTCTCAAGCGTGAAATATGCTTTCAACTGGCTCCACAGCAGGAGCCTCAAATGGACAAGGCTTTTATATTTGACGTGCTCGCAGTTGTACTATTCTTTGAATCGAAAGGGGGGCAACTCTGAATAATTGTCCTTTACTGTCTAAACCATCAGGAATCAGTGGTAAGAAGTAGTAGTAAGGTACACATGTAACAATGGCTGCATCCGAAATCACATAACTCGTACTATATAGTAGTATGCAATTTCATTGAAAATACGAATACGAAAATACAGTAGTTAAAATATGTTGTATTGCAGATATAAAAGGGTTTCTCAATGTTCTTCTCTTAAAGCTACACTGTGTGATTTTTACCCCCATCTAGCGGTGAAAAGGTGCAGTGTTGGGAGTAATGCATTACAAAAGTAATACATTACAGTAACATATTACTTTTTGCAGTAACGCAGTAGTGTAAGGCATTACTAATCAATTTTCAGTAATATTTTACTCGTTACATGTTCAGTGAGGCTTGTATTACAGTTGTATTACAGTGTATTGTCTGCTTTTACTTCTTAAAGGCAACAGACTATGTGAAAGTTTTAAAGCAGTCTTTTAGTGCCAGTTCAGAGCGGTCGCGTCTGTAACATTGTTTTTTCCTCATAAATGCGAACACGAAAACTAAAATAAAATGAATATTTTAAGTTCTATGGAGACTGGAGAGCCAACCCTTCCTCATCCGATTTGCGCAGTGTAATTAACAGAATTACAAAAAATATATTTTACCTCCTATTTTTTTGTCACGCATGAATGTGTGTCTTTTCCCTAATATTAAAAATAAAACAGACTGATATTTGTCTAATGTCTGGAGTACTTTAAGGAAGTAGCCTATATACGTTTCAATACATGTATTTTCTGAGAATTTTTACTTCAAGTTTTGACTGCAAATGTCATGTCCATAATGCTGGACTTCCCCAATTTTAAATAATTTATCCTCAACTAGTTTTGTGGTGTAGGTCTACGTATTTTATAATGTTAACTTCAAATAATACTAATAGCCTAATTTAAAGATAAGGCAGCATTGGATATGGACGGTAAGGAGAATAACGCTGGAGTTGGAAGAGGTGTGTCGCGATTCTGTAGGTTCGTGAATCGGAGTCGTGTGGCGAATCACGATTTCGGTTTCATATTGCTTATCGTTACAGCCCAAAAGTTAAGTTCTACTTAGTTATTTTGGTGAAAGTAACTCAAAAGTAATACATGAGTAATGTAACGCATTACAATTCTGGGACAGTAATATTGTAAGGTAATGAATTACTTTTAAATAACAGTAACAAGTAATACCTAATGTATTACAGTTTGGAAGTAACTTGCACAACACTGAAAAGGTGTATGACCATCCAGTGAATATTAGTTTCTGTTCCTCTCAATTCCGATTTCGTTTTAACCTATCCTACGGTGGTCAATGTAGTCCAAGATTAACATGGCTTCCAGTTCGACCTCGTCCATGAGTGTTAACTCAAACGTAAACGTGAAAGGCGAAGCTTGAATTAACGGGTATGTCCCTCTTTGGCTAATATACAAAGTACTTTCAAGATGGAGGGACAACATGGCAACCGACATTAGAACCCCTTACCCGTATGTATTTTCAATGGCATATTATATACACTCACGAGAAATACTTTTTTACTTGACGAAATAAATATACATTAATGAGCACATATATTTTTGAAAGAACTAAGTGTTTTTAGCTAAGAATAAACTAAAAGAGTTACACAGTGTAGCTTTAAGATGTTAAGATCATTTAAACAAACAAACAAAGGATGTTTCTTGGGGATTAAGGAGTCTCTTTTGCACGGATAAGAAAAAAAGTGAGACAAATAACTAAATCTATTTTTGTCATACAGGTATATGTTATACATTATTCAAAACTGTTAAATGTCTTTTATTTGTTTACACTAATAATATATGATGATTTTCACATAGTTTTGAAGCAAATATTCTAGGCCACATAATACAAAAGAAATAATCAGTATGGGTTTTATGACATTATTTCAGCGACATTTTGTTTTTTCTAGGGCTGTGCAAAAGTTAATTGTGATTAATCGCATCCAAAATAAAAGTCTGTTTTACATAATATATTTGAGTGTGCTGTATATAATTATTTTGTATATATAAATACCTATGCATGCATGTATATATTTAAGAATTATTTGTGCTTAAATTCTGTATATATATATAAATACATAATCTATATTATATAAATATAAATATTTTATATAGGAATAACACATTTTCTTAAATATATACATGCATGTGTGTGTATTTATATATACAAAATAATTATATACAGCACACACAAATATACTATGTAAACACAGACTTTTATTTTGGATGCGATTAATCGCAATTAACTTTTGCACAGCCCTAGTTTTTTCACAAACGTCATTATTTCAAAACTAAAAACTTTTACATGTATGCTGCTGACATATTACTGTAGCAGAGTTTGTGCTGATTACAGTGTAATCAGACTTTAGCCATGAAAATGTCACAAGTATCAGAAAAAAAGCACAAATGTAAGAGCATGTCAGAACACCTCCAGGACCCAGAAAACACATCAGACCCCAGAGGGTTAAGAATTACGATTACCCTCTTAAGAAGCTCTTAAAATTTCTGTGAATCTAGAATTGTGCCATCCTAGTACTAAAGAATTCAACTTTTTCTCTAATTTAAGGGATAGTTCACCCAAAAATGTAAATTATATCATCATTTACTCGCCCTCATGTCTTTACAAATCTGTGACTTTCTCTCTTTTGTGGAACATAGAAGATATTTTAAAGAATTTTAGTAACAAACCCGTTTTGGTTCCCGACCTAAACTGTTTGGTTACCAACATTCTTCAAGATATCTTCTTTAGTGTTTAGAAATGCATCCAAAGTATTGTATACAATATATTGTACACATGAGGGTGAGTAAATTATGACAGTTTTCATTTTTGAAACTATCCTTTTAATTTGCCAGACTGTTTCCACCAAAGCACTATGCTTACTTCACTTAGTGCACATTTTCTGTGAATGCGTTTCATTTCTGTGACATCCAGTAGGCCAAGTTAGCTTGGTTTTTACAAAAGGGCACCAGATCTACAAATTTCACTCATTGTTTGTGCCTGTTACACATCACGGCTGAGAAATATCCTCTTCATCCTGAAGCTTAAATAGCAATTTGACTTTGTTATCACTCGCATTTTAGCAGGCTTATAAAGGCCATCAAATTAAACTGACAGCAGAAGTCATCAACCTTAAAAGTCATTAGTAATCACCAAGGTTATAATCGTTAACGAAAACTAACGAAAAAATGAAAACTAGATGGGAAAAAACATTGTCGTTAACTGAAATAAAAATAAAAACGAGCCATTACAAAAAAACTATAACTAACTAAAACTGTAATGTCTGTTTGCAAAACTAACTAAAATAAAATAAAATTATAGAGCAAATGTCCTTAGTTTTCGTCTTTGTCAATGCCGTTAATTTTAACGCTATTTAAAACACGCAGTGTATTTGTTCAACTGCATTTCATTTCCCTGTAACGCTCTCCCTCCGTCTCTTTCACATGCACGCGCGCGCGCACACACACCTACACACACAGCCCCTCCCCCTCCATGCAGTACACACCGCGTCTCCGTGAAAACGAGCCAACGAGAGTTCAATCAATGTTGAAAGCAAGTTCGTGAAAGGTTAGGAACCTCATCATGAACATCTTTACACAATCACACATTAAAAGGTGGTGTACAAATATTATAAATTCTTAATACAATTCTGTCAGTGTGTTAATGTCGACCCGAGAAGCGATTGAGCCTTCGTTAGAAAAAGTTAACTGACTTAGTCGCAATTTTGAGGTAAAATGCTGCTGGGTTGTCGATGTCAAAACTCTATAAGCTGTGATTCAAATATTAAATAATGTTATGTCATTATTCTACTCGGTAACACTTTATTTCGATAGTCCACTTTAGACATTCAACTGACTATAAGTAACTTGTCTACTACAAGTAAACTTATTCTCCTAACCCAAATCCTAACAATAACCATAATCTAACAGTCTACTGACAGTCTACTATAATATACTAATACTCTAATGAGAGTTGCTTGAAATGTAGTTGAAAAGTTACTTATAATTAGTAGAATGTCTAAAGTGATCGAAATAAAGTGTAACCAAAATTGTAAAGCTGTGGAATTTTTTTATAGAAAATATGTAGATTGTTGGTACAGTAAAGGAATTTCACATTGTAGGCTACATTTGGTTTTAATGTTGAATAGATATTTCTAAAAATGTATGTTTTTGTTGAGTTATTATTACACAATTCTTTTTCTGACCTTTTTCACCCTTGCCCCTGACAAATAACCCAAATTACAAAAAAAGACTAAAACTAACACTAAAACTAATAAAAACTAAACTAAAACTAAGCATTTTCAAAAAATAGAAACTAAACTAAACTAGTAAACCCACTTTTAAAACTAATTAAAACTAAACTGAATTTGAAAACAAAAATTCAAAACGAAATAAAAATAAAAACTAATGAAAAATGCAAAACTATAATAACCTTGGGATTTAAACAATTAGAGCAAAGATTAATTGTTAAAAATGTATTTAATATTTAATATTTCTATGTACTTTATTTTTAAGCTTTTTAAAAACAAACTTGCATGTGCATACTTGCAGTATATTCCAGTCTTTTCCACAGTCCATCTGAGGTCACAGCACGAGAGCTCAGAGCAAAACATGCAGTCTGAAACATTTCTGTGCCTGCGGTCCCACAGGGCCATTAACTGGTGTGTGATAGTATTAAGGCATCCAAGACAGAAGAACAGTATTCCACAGTGTTCATTTGTGTGTGTGTGGGTTTCACAGAGAGAGAGAGCGAAGACAAGAAGCTCCTTTGGTGTTACTCCAGATGAATGATGACATCTTCAAATCATCTAATGCATTTAAGGTGATGTAAGTACACTCTTCTGGCACAAGTGCAACATACCAGAACGGACTCGACTGAAAGCTTGTGGTGGAGCAGGATGGAGAAATCAATCATTTAAACAGATTAATAGATGTACACAGCTTTATATCAATTCACAACTGCGGTCGAGACGCCATTGCTCTTAGTTTGTGTAGCAGCGCAACTATAAAAATATTAATTTAGCCAAATAAATATGCCACAAATGTAATAAATCTTTCATTTGGTCTATATTAATTGCTCTTCTTTTGGGAACTGAAATAAATATGCTAAATTTGTCACCAGAGAAAAAAAAAATGCAACTCTTTTACATATTCAGGTAGGAGCAAAAAGGGATGCCTGCTCTGTATGTACATTTAAAAAGACAAGGCAGCAGCCATCACATCCATGTTTTGCGAAAGGGCCCATATATAAATTACATGCTCAAAAGGACACACTACTAAGTTAACTTACTGTAAAGTTAAAACATATTCCAGCCAAAATATAAGTAGAATATGAAGCTATTAAAGCATAGTGTTTCACAGTGTTTTCCTTCATTCAAAATATTTTGGTGGCCATCCAAGATTTTTTTTAACATTTAAAGGTGCAATGTAGGGCTGCACGTTTTCAAGTTTTTCATTAACCGTTAACCGAGGCCCTTATCGGTTAATACTCGGTTAACCATGTGCGCGCCGCAACCTTGAGATACAGAGTTAATTTTTAACACCTTTTTAATAAATGGTTGCACCCCATTTGAAACGAAATTAATTTATAGAAATAAAACGCAGTGGTAAGTACAGAGCAGTTAAAGTAGGTGCGTTTCCATCACCCTTCAAAATGAAATTGCCAATTGAAAATAAGCACATTAACTCCGTGTCCGCAAATAATAATAATAATCATCATTATTGTAACATTTTATTAGGCTGCATATTATGTAGACGACGCCTTTATCCAAAAAAAGGAACAAAGCACAAATAAACACAATATTTTTGACGCATATCCAGTGTGTGTGAAGCGCGCATTGATGGCTGCGAGACGCCCATGTGAACACTTGCAGTTCTTTCAGTGGAAACAAACAACTTAAAATACTCTTTCATTTCTGGTCATACAGAAAATAATAATGCATTATTCGCAAATACATTTATTTGCGTAAACTCACAATAACAAGAAAACGTTGTTCTTTAACATTCAGGCGCGCTTCATGATCTCCGCGAACTGAAGCGAGAGAACTGAAACAGCCACCGCATTCGGATTTGTTCGTTTTAAATTGGACATTTAAAGCTTTAGTCTAGGGGGTTATATCCTTTGTAGGCTAAAGCTTTAAATGTCCAATTTAAAACGAACAAATTCTAATCGAAGGCCAATATCTTCTGACTATATAATTGTAGCTAATTAATTTCTCTCTAAATGTGCATCCGGAGATGGAGAATTGTTTTTAGCCGAAAATGATTTAGAAAACAATATTTTATTAATAAATAATTAATGCCTCGCTATTTTATATTATTTTATTATCATTTATTATAGCCTATATAAATCACTTATAAATCCCATTTCTGCAGGCTGTGGTTAGGCCTACGGCTCTTCTCATTCAGCATTGCGGGGGAAAATATCATTTCCAGGTTCTAATTTGGCCTCAGAAAACCAGTAAAATCTTTTTTTTTTTCATATTAATTTGTCAAATATTTTAAATGTTTAAGGGGCAAATTCGTCGATATGTAGCCTATATATTTTTGCGCAGCATTTGGTGTATAAGCCTACAGTTCAAATGAACATTTTGGTGTTCAACTTTGCTATTTACAAAATACAACCACCGTTCATTTTTCATTTTGCAATTAGGCCAACGGATTAAATAAGGGGAAATGAATGAATACAAAAGTAGACCGTTTGGACATAATACGAGGCAGAGTTCTTTTTTAAAATTCATAAAAGATACAAGGAATATAGCCTACTAGAAAAAACCTCAAAGAAACACACAGACAAACACACAGAAACTCTGTGACTTTCCCTGCCATTAATGCTTGGATGACACACCACGTCTCCTCACAAATAATAATAATGTCTAGTGCGGTGGCTGTGATATACCAACGTCCGTTGCCATCATTTTTGGAATGGCTTATCGCGAAAGGAAAAAAAAATGTTTTAGTCGCATAACACCGTTAATAGAAACGCTGTCATTTCGCAATATTTTTTTTATCGACAATCAGAAAAAAAAAACGCAAAAGTTTTGTGCAAATATGTATTGACGCCACTTAACCGAGCAAAAAGGTTTCACTCGGTTATGGAATTTTAAACGGTTAATCGGTTAACCGATTAACCATGGACACCCCTAGTGCAATGTGTACAATGTGTAACGTATTTTATTACCTTAGAATGAGACATTTATATCTAAATAACCGTGAAAATATGAAGGTTGCCATATTGTGACATGTTTCTACCATACACTGTAAAAAAATATTTTCATGATTTGTAATCACAACATTTTTTCTTTTGTCAAATCAACTTAGATAATTTATGTCGTTCAGATAACATAATATTTTGAGTTTCTAGTGATTAAATTAATCTCCTTCATTGTATTAACTCAATATATCCATTTCAATGAACTTAAAATTTTAAGGCAACCAGGTTACTTATTTTGGTCCCACTTTATTTTAATTTTTACTTTATTTATTTTACATTGAAATTAATAATTTGATACAATGGACTTATTGTGTAAATACATGTTTTTACATTGTACTTATATTTTTAAAATACCAGCATGTAATTACAGCTATAATTACATTGGTAATTACACAGTTGACCCTCCCCTCACACCTTAACCTACCCTTAAACCGACCCATACCACCACACCTGTCCCTAACCTTACCCGTATCACACCTCAATAGCAGCAAAAGTGTTTTACAATACAACAGGAACACAATAATACATTGTGCTTATTGTTCAATGTAAGTACATAGTACGTAAAGCCACTCAATATAAAGTGGGACCCTTATTTTTTTTTTAAGTTAAATCAACAATATTTTTTTACAGTGTAGTCGAACGCGAACAAACAGCACGCGTTTCGTCACTACCTTGAAAGAAAGCAGCAGAAAGCCAGAAGCCATAGACACCGTGAGTAATGACTTTTCCCTTGTGAGTGGTGTAAAATATGTAGTTGGGCTGTTTCATGTAACTTAGTTCTTCTTCCTCGCTGTGTTATGGCTTTGCTATGTGGGGATAAATATGCTGGTTACGTTCAGTACTCTTGTCATTGACCGTAAAACAGTAACGTTACAGGAGTCACCAACCCGTCGATCTTGGAAGCATTTTAAGTCGGTCGCAAAGAGTTTTCAAAATCAGAGGGAAAAAAGCCTCTTGTGTGTGGTAAATGGTGTCCAGGGGATCCAGAGGCACTCGCTTTTACAATCATGTCGTTTTTGACGCACGCACCTTTGGGCTCATGCGGATGCCTGGAGTTTAACCCCTTAGCTGTCACCCCCCTTTTTGAGAATGGGGGTTAAAATGCACTATTCAAACTTAAATGGTTGTAATTTAAGAATGCTTTGGAATATATACCCAAGTTTGGTCTTGTTTTAAAGAAAACACTCAGCAGAATATTGCTGAAGTGAAAACACTTCAAAAAATGAAAGTATGAAAAAGTTATGGAAGTTTAAATTTACAGTAAATTAAATATACTGTACTATATATTTTTTATTTTATATAAAATATATTTTTTTATACAATATTTTTTTACTCTAAAATTTCTATAAAATCAAAGCCATACATCTTATCAAGTTATGTTCCAAATTTGAAGTTGATATCACAAAAATTGAAGTTCCCATGAGATTTTGTTTAGGCGTAGTACCAAAAATAGCCACCGGGTGCCATTGAATTCCATTGAATTTAGTTGTATACATTCTGCCTTAACAAATTAATACATTTCTGTCCAAATATCAATTCTGTCACAAAATTTGGAACCTTGAGACTCTGACCTTTCTGACAATATCAGTTTTGTCAAGATTAGAAAAGGTTTTGATCATAAATTATGAAATATAATGATGCCCAAAAGGGGAGGAGCCTGATAAAATAAGTACCGTTTCTATGGTAACGCAACTTTCAATTATAAAACAGTTTTCACACGATGAATTCTGAGTTTATAAGCTTTCAAATGATACCTAATTTATGATACTACTAAAATATGTGATATAATAAAAAAAGGCGATAAAAAATAATATTATATTTTAGAGGATAATAAATATAAATATTATCACTTTTAGAGGATAATATTGTACTATCATTTTTTATTTTTTTATTGAAAAATACTAGATTATATGTTTATTATGAACTTTTAGCATAAAAACAGAAGTTTCAATAATTAAAAGTGGGTTCATCAACTTTTTGTGTCAAAGATCAAAACTCCTGTTATGATGCAGATTTTTTGAGGTGCACTCTTGTCATAAATTCATCAATTACTCTTCCTACATAATTTTTAACACAAAACAGGGGTAGAATATCTATTTAGAAGTCTTAGACCTTTCCAACAATATATAATTTGTCATAATTAGATTAGGATTTAATAGAAATATAGTCAAGTAAAGTTAGGCATCCCGGTACCGGGACGGTGACAGTTAACACTAGAAGTGCCAAAATTCCAAAACTACTAGAACGGCCACGAACGGTCATTTTGACCGTTAGATTCAAAACAGTGTTTATTTAATTGACGAATAATTTTCATAATTTTATTTTCGTCAACCACATTTTTTCAAAGACGAAAACGAGACGATAACTAAATAAAAACTAGGTTTGAATGACAAAAACTATGACGAAAATGTTAGTGACGATATGCGAAGCGGTCAATAGGCTAATAAAAATAATAGGACTCGCAGAACTAGTGAACAGCCCATGCAGCAACAGCGCAGGACAGGGCAGCAGAGCTCACCAGGATCATCCGACATGAATGTAACATCTGGATCCGCCGTGTCTGATGATAGCAGCCGTCTCTTTTTCCTCGATGTGGACTCTGACTCTGAATCACTCTCTAATGATATATAGCCTATAGATAACCTAAGTATTATAGATAACTGTAGTCTGGTTTTATTTGCTTATTTCTGATCAACAACTAATGTAGAAATTATTATATACCAAACACTGCTCCAGAGGTGACCGGACGGACCTTTCTGTTGACAGTTGAGAGAGAACAAGATCAATTGCGGGATATTTAACAAAAAAATATCGCGAAATTCAGTGCGGTCAATATGACCGTCTATGGCCGAAATAGGTAAATATGCTCATTTTTTTTGTTTTGCCTCACATTTACGTAACTTAATTTATGTGAAAAGCATTTTAAATGAAAATACAGACAATTTTAGGAAAAGTCAGGTACCAACAGGATTTTATTATTTTTTTCAACAAAGTTATTGTAGATATAAAATTCAAAACGGTCAAAATGACCGTTGTGGCCGTTCTAGTGTTAAGGGGTTAAACAAGGCTTTATGCTTTAACCAGCTCAGCCACAGTAGCAGCTCATATTAGCCAGCTAAACTTTTACTACCCTGCTAGAAAAAATATGTAGTTGCATAGTTTCATGTGGTTCTTCTCCCACGCTGTATTATGACACTATTAAGACACTTTGATCCTCACCTGACTATGGCTTTGTAAACTTTATCTGTGATGTGGTTTATAATGGACTGTGGTACAGTATTAGTCTGGCTATTCTCTGCTGTCTCAGACGACGATATGTTTGTCCCGTTTTAGCCACCGTAGCTTCTTCAAAAGGGAGGGGTTAGCAGTGGGCTGGGCCCTTAGTGCAAACTCGCAACCGAACCGCTAGATGTCGCTAAAAATCACACACTGCACCTGTAACGTGAATGCAGTAGCGGTACTCTGTGATAGTCGGCTGCTATAAAACTCTCCTGTGAGTGTTTGTGTGAAGAGCGTCAAAGGTTTCTATTTCTAGTTTTTGCAGCATTGAGCTTTGTACCCAATCACACACATCTGTTGAGCGTGTGAACGCAACGGGCAATCAGAATTTTCAGTGTGCGTTCTGCAAGCTAACGAAGTATAAATGCTATGTCAATGAGAGATTGCACAGCGTAGACAGCTTCATTGATTATAATTGGAGTTTTCGCGAGAGTGTAGCTTTGTGTACCATGTGTTGCAATTGACTTCAGTGATTATAATGGCAGCAATCTTTATCCGCTTTCTGTATAAAGCTAATTTATATTTTCATGCTGCTAACTACACATTACAAAGTTTCTGAATTGACAAGCGTGTTTAAAAGCACGACTGAATCTTCTGACCAATAGAGATAACCATAGCAAAGGACAGAGAAAACAATCTGATACTATATGTCAAATGATCTGTGCATTCGGTCTTGGAGTATAAATACCACAAAGACCATTTTTAACCAGGGAAAACCCTAATAGAGAACTATATACTCTATGAATTATTCCTTCAACCTTCGTTATATATGTCCAGCCAGTTCGGTTCGACAAGTCAATATGACTCACAGCACATTTACACCAAATTACAGTCACAGGTTTCAAAATGAACTTAGACTGCATTTAGTCATTTTGAATCTATACATTTCATCTTTCACAGAGATCACACACACAATGCTACCAGAAAGCGAAACCATTTTTAAAAGTCATCATCACTGATATTATCAGGGCTCAACACTAAGGATTTCAGAGCCAGTGGTTAAAATTTTTACTTGCCCAATTGGTCCCACCATGAAAAAAGTAATAAATAAAAAATAAAAAAGTTTGTTTTCATTGCGTTTGACCCATGAAAACTAAATAAATAATGCTATGACAACAAATTTCAGATAGCAGCGAAATTTCACAATTCTCGATTCCATTTTTAATACCACAGCAAAAACTACTAGCCTACCTAATATATATATATATATATATATATATATATATATAATACCTAATAATATATATATATATATATATATATATATGTATGTTAGGTAGGCTTTAAATTTACATTTATATTAAATTAATATTAAATTTAAATTTATATTAAATACCTAATATAATAACTTTAAATATCATAAAAGACAAGTAAACAGTCAGTATTAAAATATAACCAAATAAGCAACTTACGACCAATAGCACAAATAAATATAATAGAATAAACATACAAATGAAATAATGAAAATGAAAAAGTGCTTTCAAGTTTTTTTCAGGTACTTTTCATGGTGTAACAGTAGATTTCAAATTCTCAAATCCTAGATTTCAGTCCTTTTTGTCGAGCCCTGATTATTGAACCAGTTTGCTGAAATTTGAAGTGGTAAGTGATGGTTTACATTACATGACACTGAGGCTACAGCAGGAAAGGGCAGGTGTGCTTGCTAATGAAGCTTTAGTACTCACCTCGATGAGTTTACGCTCATAGGTGGCAGCCAGATCCTCTATATCAGCCACGGACCGGTTTTGGGGGGCTGGAGGGGCACCATCACAATTCCTTTGAATGGTCAATGCTAGGAACAAAATGTAACACTCATTAAGAGGTTCAATCAAATAAAATAAAAAATATATAAATATATATATAAATAAATGGTAGTCTTCCAACACAACCAATGGCATGAGTCTGCGGCTGTTTGATAAACAATGGAAGACGAGTGTTAGAAGTTGGAGTATAAGATGTGTGGAAAGCATTATTTTTGCAACCAGCAATTTGGTGGTACTAGAGGAGGAAAAACTTCTCACTTCAGCTTTACGGCAAGATATAAAGATTCAGTTATTTCCTTTATATGATTATGTCTTGTAAAAGTTTGTGAAAAACAATCAAATCTGAGATGCTGGTTGTTCACACCAACAAACTTGGGCTTCTTCCAATGCCGCAGAGCTGTAGCCTTTAAATCCAGTGTAATCTAGTTTCACGAGCCGCGGCCGCCTGTGAAGGCTGAGATCTGTTGAGTTCATAAGCAGCAAAGCAGAATCTTTCACCAATTGAAAACTCAATTAAAATCTGCAATTTTCACAACACAAATGTTGCTCGAGGCGCCACAAGACAGCAGAGACGAGGAAAGCAATAAGAACAAAAACGCAACCCCGGACCTGGCCGAGTTTCAACAGAACAGCTGTTAGACTCTCTCATTTCTTAAATCTCAAAGGAGAAAGAAAATCCGGATTTCTCCAAACCATGAACAAAATTAGATGCAAAAAGTTTTCTTTCGTGAAAAGCAAAAAGATGTTTGACCAATAGAGGATGTAAAAATCACAAATTGACTGTCACCGATGTTCTTAGTCGGGTCAGAAGCAATTTAGCCTGCTGAAAGCCTCGTGTGAACACATCTTAACGCCAACAGCCTGATAAAGGGTGGCTGGATCATCAGAATGGTGGAGATCCGCACACAAAGGCTCCAGAGGGTATGGATCTGCTGGGGTTAAAATGATAGAGATGAGGAGGTGGTGCTCAGCTAAAAAGTTTGTCATAAAGCTGTGAATAAGTCTATGGAGTACAAGTCAACAATCCTGAATATTATCAGCTCACCCGCACACAGACACCAGCCACTTCAGCCCTGAGTCTTATCAGTGCTCTGCCAACAGTCTAACTCACACACCACTACTGTCAGCAAGAGTGGACTGCGCTGAAACTGCTGCCAGTGTGCAGCTCAACTTGTTTTCAGTCCACCACAGTCATGTCTGGAACTATTATTAATAAATGCATGTATAACTGTTGTGTGTGAAGTTTATTACACCATGGGAAATGGGGCATCTACTGTACATACGAGAGTAAATCAAATAAAATAAAACGTTTTTAGGCATGTCACGACAGATTTTCCATTATATACGGGATTATAAGGCAGCAAGCAATCTAATGTCAATCACAGTTGACATTAGATACTTAGTTGTTGATGCTTTTTAATCTGTAAGAATTAATTTAAGGCTCAATCCCAATTCACCCCTTAGCCCTACCCCTCCGTTTTGCGTATTCACGTCTAGGGGTATGGTGTCCCGATTCTTCATGAGATCGAGGGGTAGGGCGAAGGGGTAGGGCTACATAGACCTCGAAACGGAGATTTTTCAGAGGCACACTCCAAACGGAGGGCTAAGAGAAAAGTTCACGGAATGCTTCGGAAATCACCGGCGAGATCGATCGCAAACGGTTAAACATTTCAATTTAGCGCCAGATGATTCCACTACGCACTTTATTTACTCTTATAATAACACTATAGTCGTTTAAATTAAGAAATGGTATAATAAATTACCTTTCCGATCAGAAAAGACATACATTTCGAGGAAGGGATGTTATAATCATCATGTTTATTCAAAGTTAAGAGCAGCTGCGCTGATTGTCAGTTGGTGTCATGGAGAAATCCTGTACAAACTCTGTAACGGCAGAGCCATCGCCGACGACTGATGACGTATCGGGTTCATGAAGGGTTGTTCCATTTCGTAGGGGAATATTTCAACCCCTTGGCCCTTGTAACTCCGTTTTAAGGGCCAAGGGGTACACTCGAAAACAAGGGGTAGGGCCAAGGGGTGAATTGGGATTCAGCCTAAGTTTTGATAAACAAAACCATAAAATTTCTAAAATGTAATAACTGCTGATGCGATCTCTGTATGTAAGAGAATTCGGTAACATAACTTATGAACTTAAGCTTCATAAGTCATGATAATCGAACGTAAAGAGTTTTATCTCTAAAAACTGTTTAGCGTATACGCTAGTATATGGGGGCATAATAAGTAAAAAGAAATAGTTAATACCACTATCAAGGCTCAAAATAGCCCCACACTAACACAGTAACATAATGAGGGTCCCTACATGCAAAAACGAAGCACTGAGAACTTTGTAAGTGTACAGACCGTTTAATAAGAAGATATTTTATCAAGACAGTGCACTTCGTGTATACAGGCAGCAGCCATCTTTGGAAAACAGTCTCGACAAGTCGAAGTTCAGCTCTCTCGGCACGAACGATGTGCCAAGTGAGCTGAACTGTATGATTTTCAGCGAACTTCTGAACTGTATGAACGTCGTTCGTGGTTTGACTTATCAAGTCTGTTTTCCAAAGATGGCTCCTGCCTGTATACACGAAGTGGACTGTCTTTATAAAATAATTTCTTATTAAACGATCTGTACACTTACAAGTTCTCAGTGCTTCTTTTTGCATGTAGGGACCCTCATTATGTTACTGTGTTAGTGTGGGGCTATTTTGAGCCTTGATAGTGGTATTAACTAGCGATTTCTCTTTACTTATTATATGCCCCCATATACTAGTGTATAAGCTAAACAGTTTTTAGAGATAAAACTCTTTACATTCGATTATCATGAAAACAAATATTAGAGAACGGTCGACTAGGTAACAATGTGTAATTTTTTCAAATTTTCAATTTCAAAAAACTTTATTTATCCCCATGGGGCAATTGCAAGGCCCGTGGATTAGTACAAGTAATATTTCATAATAAAGATAAAAATTACCTTATAAATAATAATGATAAAGGTAAAAATAAATAAATAAGTGAGCAGATGGACACATATATATCAGCATTAGCAACATAGAGATAGTCCGATCATAGTCCATAGACAACATAGTCCAATCTTGAAGGTGTCCATAAATCACTTCAAAAGTGTGCAAGAAGTAAAATAGTCATCGGGGTAAGAAGGATTTCAGAGATGGTTGGGAGTTTAGAAGCTGGACAATTATTAGTAATTAGACCAAAGGTTCATTTTGCGCCGGAGTTCTCCTTTAACTACCCTAGTTAACATGAATTTTAGTTAGCATTTATTAATCTTAGTTAATATTAATTTCAACATTTTCTAATGCGTTATTACAATCAAAGGTAGCATTTGTTAACATTAGCTAATGCACTGTGAATTAACATGAACAAACAATGAACAGCAGTATTTTTAATAACTAACATTGACAAATATTAATAAATTCTTAAACAAATGTTTTTCTCATTGTCAGTTCATGTTAGATTAGCTAACATTAGTTAATAAACCTTATTGTGAAGTGTTACCGAGTATTCTATGTGAAAGCAAAACTATTTAATTGTTATGCCAAACAGGAGGATATCTATAGCGGTGGACGTCATTTATGTTGCCTTCCTATTGTTTGCTGCATGTTAGGAATTTAGCTTTGTTTGGGGGCATTAGATAAGCTGTAATGACTGTAGAGATAAAACAACAACACAAGCTCTCCAAATTAAAGAATCGATTGTTTCGGTCTAGGCTGCCCTGAGAGCCTCATACGGAGGTATAGGTTATTATGATGTATTAATATTTTCTTTGCGAAGTTCAGAAGGTATCAGGTTTTTCATAATCTCAATTCTGTCCAGAAGTTCTCAGAGAACTTGTCTCTCAGGACGCAAGGAAGAAAAAATAAAGTTCTATGTACATCTTAGCTACTTGTGAGCGATTAAAAGTGGCTTTGACAGACATATGCAAAATGAGTCTGTTTACGTGCTGAAGGGGGAAAAAAAGAAGAGTTAATGAGAGTGTTGATCAAAGTAATCTCCATCCATTTTCCCATCATGCAGCAGTCGCTTCCTGTGAGACAGCTTGAGATAACAACAGCGTATCATTCCATCAGCGAGCGATCTCTACTAAGTACAGGACGCAGTCAATTTGACGCCCAGACGTGAAATTGCATACCAAACACTCGTTGCACCTTAGAGAGGGCAAACACGGAGGCTTTACAGAGCAAGATTGCTTACAATCTTCTGAACTGACATTCCACCAACCAATACAGTTGACTCAAAAGACAAAACGAGCACAGACTGAGATGTTCTGCTTCTCTATTTGCTGTAAGGACCTCAATAATGGGAAAAAATATATTTCAGATAAGGCACTCCGATGGGTTCATTTTTTTTGTTTGTTTTGAGGTCGTCATGGCTGTTGTTAACATTTTTTTTTTTTTTTTGCCTGTACTTCACTATTTTTATTACACAATTTCACAAAATAAAATTCTTGAGGTAATTTCTAAATCTAAATGTAAAGTAAACTTCTGCATCACTGGCTGCTTTTTTTCAGCATCAAAGAAAAGGTATCTGTGTAATCATGTCCTTTAAGAGCAGACATCTGAAATGAATAATATATATCAATTAATGCATAAAAACAATAATAATACCAATGTCACACGTCCAACAGAATGTGATAAGGCAAAACTAATAGGGAAAAAAGTTAAGACGGTTTTCTAATTTATCATTCTATCTATCTATCTTTTTATGTTTTTGGACAAAAACAAAATTTTTGAAATAAAAAAACCTGTTCAGGGCTGTATTTATTTGATAAAATATAGTAAAAACAGTAATATTGTGAATTTTTATTACAATTTAAAATAAATGTTTCCTGTTTTAATATATATTTTAAATGTAATTTATTCCTGTGATGGCAAAGCTGAATTTTCAGCATCATTACTTCCACGTCACATTATCCTTCAGAAATCATTCTAACATGCTGATATACTAATGTTGGTTTTTATGGAAACCATGACATGACACAGTACTTTTTTTTCAGGAATCATTGATAAATAGACGGTTCAAAAGAACAGCATTTATTTGAAACAAAACTTTTGTAATATTATAAATGTCTTTACAGTCAATTTTGATCAATTTAATGATTCCATGCTGAATAATAGTAACAAAAAATCTCACTGACCCGATACATTTATACACTTTTGTGCGTCATGATATAAATAATTCATATGCAACATCAACAATTTTATATTTAAATTTTAATCGAAGAAACTGAGAGATTACTGAGCAATATGGTAATGTTATGCCCTACAATGAATCATAAGGAGATGGAAAGCGGCCAATGTTTGATCAAGGAATCCCTTTTTTTAGCACTACGGTTAAAATAATTAGGCCTGATTTAGCTTATTATCTGCCAGTAGCTTCCTTGGAAGAATCCGCATGCTTTTCTGGATTGGTAACAGAAAATATGCAACGAACAAACAAAAACAAACACATTTTTGGTTAAAACAAATGTATTTACAAATTGAGCTTAAAAAAGCTTGATCATTTGCACAAACATGACCATTTCTAAATCTCCAAATAAGCATGTGTAGTGGAGTACATCAAACAGTTTTGCTATTCTGAAGCATATATAACAAATCTTCTAAAACACTAGGATTTTTGGGTCAAATGTGGACAAACCCAAATGTTGGATTAAAAAAATGCAATTAATAAATTTAACCCAACAGTTGGGTTTGTCCATATTTGACCCAAAATTTGGTTAAAACAACCCAGCATTGTTTAGAGTGAAGACTTAATAATCACCCTCGATTTCCCACTTCACTTTAGATACACTTGTACTTGTACTTCTTTTAGTATAGATTTAAAAGAGATTACTTGTCTGTGTGTTAGAACTAAAAGTCCTCATTATTCACATTAAGATCAAAGCTATTAGCTTAAGAAACTTGACCTGATGATGTCGTCTGCTCTGAAAACATGGAACGAGCCTTGTTGTGGCTCATTAATCTTGAGATTCTGAAAACATCATAAGCTAGAGGCTATAATGAGGATTCAAATCATCCTCCCCTACACTTTAATAGCCCTAATATAAGCCATGAATGACATATTCATTGATGGCCAGGGTCGGCACAAACACCGTCTAGCCTTTAAAGAAGTCTCGAGCTAGACAGTGTGTCCCTAAACCGGTGGTTTTGGGTTATTTAGCTCATCCTGTATTGCTTAAGTGAGAGGGGTGGTGGGGATGCTTGTTTGTATTAGCAGAACGCTACTTTATCGGACACTCGACAGTCTAGTTCCAGTCAGTATAATTGACTGCCATTTCTAAAAGTCAATCTAATTGCTTTTTCGTTATTATGGTAATAGTCCTGACAGCGGTAAAGGGAAATCCCCCTCCCCATGAGAGGGACCAGAGCCTACAGACGATTAATTTGCTTCTTCGCCGTAATTAAATGCACCGCGGCTGATAAACTTGCAGATGACTAATGACAAATGTTAAAGTAGGTCAAATCAATTATTTCAACAACCAGCCACTAAAAAACAATGGGGAAAAGCATCGTTTGCGCAGTCTCTTGAGGCAACATTAGGCAAGTCTGTCAGCCCCAAGGACTGATGACGAGAAGAGAAAGTGAGACGATGCTTTCAGTCATTCAGGAGTCATTCCCGTTTGGTTATAATACAAGCAAGGGTTCCCAAATATTTTAGCACTTTACCCCTAGATCAGAAGTAAAATATTTACTTGGAGACTTTAAATCAATATCTCAATGATTTAGCGACACAATAGCATGTTCATGGTTCTAAGGGTCACAGAAAATAATATTCAATGTTTGTTTAGTACGTGTTTTTATTTTTAATATATAATTAATATATTAATTATTATATTGTGCCTTCTGAAAGTATTTGTACCCCTTAATTTTCCCAGTTTGCTGTCTTGTTAAACTAAATTACTTTTTTCTTCACACCAATCTACACTCCATACACCATAACGGCAAAGCAAAAAACAGATGTGTGACTGTGATAACTTTGGAAATTTATTAAAAATTAAAAACATAAGTATTCATACCCTTTTCTAGGACACTTGAAATTTAGCTCAGGGGCATTTTAATTTCACTTGTAGATGTTTTGAGTGGAGTTACAGTAACCTGTAGCAAATTCAATTGACTGGGTGTGATTTGGAAAGGCAAACAACTCTCAATAAAAGGTCTAATGGTGCGTTCACACCGGACGCGAATAGCGCGTCAGGCGCGAATGATTTCAATGTTAAGTCAATGCAAATACGCGTTATGCGCGTAAAAATTCCTGCTGCACGAATGAGGCGTAGAGTGCGGCACGGTAGACGTGAATACGCCTCATTCGCGCGTCAACATCGTGCAAATTGAGCATCTGGTGCGTTAAACGCGAATGATTTAGTTAGTGCAATTTTTGCTTTCACGCTTTTGACGCGTCAATGCAAAAATCTGAACTTTGGTGTCAAATTCGCACCGTGTTAATCAGGAGCCTGCTGCTTGCTCACGTGGTGGATGCTTCAATAAATTATTTTGTAATATGACTAAATGCGTGTGGTTCTAATGCACAACAAAGAAAATATTTTATCACTCAAAACTTTATTTCAATATACGAGACATGTTCATTTTGTTTTGAATGTTATTTTTTCCATATCTAGGTTATATGAAACATTATTATGATGTAAAGACAACCAACATACAGTGTTGTAGTCAAGTCCACCTCGTTCGAGTCCGAGTCGACACCGAGACCAGAGAGAGTCGAGTCCGAGTCAAGACCAAGTCCATAGAGAGTCGAGTCCGAGTCGAGTCCGAGACCAGAGACGGTCGAGTCCGAGTCGAGTCCGAGACCAGTGAGGGTTGATTACCTAATTTACTTGTATTTACTTAGAGAAATCCTTTTTTTTTTTACTGAATTTACTAAGAGTTTAAAAAATATGATCAGTTTAGGGTAAAAAGGCCACATAGTAGGTGGTGTTAAAAGTAATTTTATTACAATTTGTCATGCGCAGTTGCGCACTAGAAAATCACCAATCACTGGGCGTGTCAATCAATTTAAAGAAATATTTTATTACATACGTTAATAATCATGAAAAATATTTTGAATTGAACTCGATTGGACTCGGGAATAATTCCGAGTCCGAAAAAAAAAAATGTTCGAGTACGAGTCAATTCCGAGTCCAAATGGACACGAGTCCATGACAAGACCAAGACCATTAAAATATGATCTCGAGACCGAGTCCGAGTCTCGAGTACTACAACACTGCCAACATAAAAAAAAATGTAAAAAAAATCACAGGACAGGTTAATAACTTTTGGAGGCTGGCTCTATTTATCATCAAAACAAAAATAAATTACTGATTAGATGGATGAGGGCGAGGGTGATCCTCGCTCCGATGTGGGACCACATGTCATTAAACTGGGCGCGGGACAGGCGGAAGTACCGCTGACAGTGGCCGTCATCCAGGTGCAGCTCCTGGAGCGAGCAAATGGTGAAACTCGCCAAACTGTTCGCCTTCGAAGAGTGCGGAGGACACAAATACGGCGACCATGAACCCCACGCCGCTGTTCTGCTCTCCAGAGCAAATACAGAGCGGTGGCTCCCTCGACGAATGCTCGGTCGACATAAAAAAATGGCCGCCAACAGGTTTCGATTCTGGTGTAAATTTCGCTTCAAACTTTTGTTTTTATGCGCGTCAGTTTCACTCTTGACGCGCGAATTAACGCAAAGTGGTCAAGCGTCAAACTTGACACGGTAGACGCGAATTTGACATTCTATTCGCGTCCAGTGTGAACGCACAGTAACAGCTGAAAATGCATATTATAGCAACATCCAATTCATGAGGTAAAAGGAACTGCCGGTAGAGCTCAGAGACAGGATTCTTTCAGGAAGGTATATAGAAGCAAGTAGCCTCCATAATCCTTAAATGGAAGAAGTTTGGAACAACCGGGAGCATCCAGGAGCTCGTCAAAATTGAGAAATCGATGGAGAAGGGCCTTGGTTTGAGTGGTGACCAAGAAGCTGATAGTTGATCATATATGAAGATGGGAGAAACTTCTCCAACAGAATCACTCCAATTATCTGGGTTTTTTCAGTTTTTAATATTTATTAAAGTTGTCACAAATCTGTTTTCTGCTTTATCATTATAGTGTATGGAGTGTACACTGATGTGAAAAGAGTATTTTAAAGTAGTGGTAACATAAGGCAGCAACATAACAAAATGAAGGGGTACAAATACTTTCACAAGGCACTGTATCTACTATATGGACAAGCATTGGGGAAGAAATCTTGATTATTGAATTCAGGTGTTTCAATCACATTGCCACAGGTGCATAAAACCAAGCAGATAGTGAAGCAGTCTGCATTTACAAACATCTGCGGAAAAAAATAGATTGTTCTGAAGAGCTCAGTGAATTCAAGCGTGATGCTGTGATAGGATGCCATCTTTGCAATAAGCCAGAAATTTCATCCGTGCGAGATATTCCACACTCAACTGTAAGTGATATCATTAGAAAGTGGAAGCATTTATGAACAGCAACAACTAAGCCAAGAAGCGGAAAACCACGTTGAAACAAAGGCTTTCCTCTTAAAGGTGCTGTATGCGATTTTCAGCGACCTCTAGCGGTGATGTTTGAGAATGCAACAAGAGCGCTCGTGCTCGTGCGTGTGCTAGATCTCAAGAGCGAGCAGATCATTACCAGCCACACAGAGACTTTCAACGCAACGGCGAAATAATCACACAACATGCTGGAAACTAATGTAAACTCCCACTGCAGGTACAATAATAGCCTACTTTATCAGCTTGACGTTGAACTAATGCTGTGCTCGTACCATGATAATGTTACAATAAACTGCATTTAGCCCACATGTGATGTTATAAGCCATTTCATGAACTATTTTCGTGTATATTTCACAATCAGCAATGTCAACACAGGTGAATGTATAATATGATAACGAAAAAGGTTAGTGAACTAAACTGAACAGTTTCAGTTTATCAGTATAGGTTGACAAAAAAAATTTCGCGACTGGCAAAGAACTAAAAAACAACAACTTCACACTCACTGTCTTAACTAATGTCAGTAGATGTCTGTCTCAACTATAATGAGATAAAAAAAAAAAAACACTGGATGGATTTTCATCATTATATGATGGTTGTGTACAGCCACTGCCAACACACATTTCAGTACAATCAACTTGTATGTGTACCATTATATGACCCCTTTAAGTAAAAAAATTGAGAACTGCTGCATAACACAATAACTGAAGCTTACTCGTTTGATTAGTATATTAATGTCCACCCTTTAATCATTGAATGATGGCAATGTTAAAGGAAAGGGGGTGTACATTAAGTGCTGATATCCCATCTGTTTATAAAAAGACAGAAGACTGGGTGTCTGCAGCAAAAGTCCTCTTCTGTCCTTTACTACTCTTCTTTTCAAATAGCTGATAAGAGAGAGCCTTTTATTTCATATCAAATGAGATTTGCTCTGTTCCTGATAGAGACAGAATTAAAAACCAAGCGGCGAGAGGGAAAAAAAGAAGAAACGCCGACTCTGCATGTAATTTAGTGTAATTTAGACATTTCCTATGTTGAGGTTTGGGGAAAAGTCCAGAGCGGCCCAGTGCTAGCCAGATGCTATCACACTCTATTATGAGAGCTAGATCCCTGACACCAGGTACGATAGTCTCCTCAAACTCCCAGCTTTCATCAGCAGGGCCAGGGAGCAAGTTCCTCTGAAGGAAGCTGAAATTAATCCTGCTGGAGAGGCCATCGGTGCACCACCTCTGACCAACAGCAATATCCGATGAGCAGAGGACAGCATACACCTTCAGTCCCCAGAGGATTCAGAGGCAGCTGGCGACTGGTTATGAAATACAAACTAATCACAACTCGCATGCGTCCAATTCAGCTGTGCACATTAGAAGCAGCAACTTCTTGAGGAATTTACAACGTATGCTAATCGATCACTGCTCTGATTAAACCAATCAGTGCAGTTTATCAAGAAAAAAAGAGTGGGGTAAGCTGTGTCAGCTCACTAACCTAAAAACAAAATTATAAAATTATAAATGTCAGTTAAACGCGTTATTAACGGCGTTAACGCAAACCCATTTAACAGTGTCAATTATCGCACGATTAATGTTCTTTTTGGCCTAGCAAACTTTGTAGTTTTTTTCACATGCTTTTGCAACAGGACTCGGCGCTGTGCTATGACATCTATTCATTTCAATGGCTTGTACCGCGTGAGAATGTTTTGTTGCTTCGTCAAACAAAACGCGAGCGGATCTAGCTAGACCGGAAACAAAACAACAGGCACAAACACTTGTTTAGGCTTGCGAGGCGGCCAAATAGTTGGTTAGCGTTACGTTTTGAGTGGATGACGAGTGCGAGACGCCGAAATGGATGCCGCTTCCGACTCATGGGACCTCATTTCGGAAAAAACATGAATGGTAGTCAATGGCGACAGACAACTTATCTTTTTATTCCGTCTGAACTGTGCCCTCAATAACACATACTGTATGATGTTTGTCAATTTAAAAGATAATTCTGAAAGTCAAAAATGTCGCAGTTTGTCATAAAACAGAAGAGTAACATTTAGTTTTATGTTAAAATCACTCTATGACCTACATCTCCCGGGAAGCGAAACAACGAGTGAGATCCGCTGCTCGTGTGTGTGCAGTCTGGTACAAAACACTCGGGTATGACGGCGTAACGTTACGATTATAACGGAAGACTATAGAAACAATGACAGACAGCCTCAGTAAAGTTGGCTTCATTCATTGAGAGAAAATGTGCGCCTTTGGGGTTTGTAGTCTTTGTAATTACGTATTTTCACAGTCTTATACCTCAATGGTTTTACATCAAACTGCGACTTTCTTTACTTTAAAATGTATCTTTTAAATTGACAAACATCATATGTGCAATTCAGGGCACAATTCAAACGAGATCAAAATATTTGTTGTCTCTCGCCATTGACTACCATTCAATATTTTTTCCGAAATAAGGTCCCATGGTGGTCGACCGGAAGGGGAGGGACTTAGGCTCTCTATAAGATTCTGAATGGAAAGTTTACTTTTAAAAAGTTGCCAAGTTCCGTTGACAAGACCAAAGTGATCTGTGTGTTTTGTCGTTGTGAACGGAGCTATCATCATCGCAACACGTCCAGTCTGAAATGCCAGTTGATGATGGCCAAGCACACACACACACAGCTGATGCGACTTCTCCGCCCCATCGTCAATATCAGGACCTCGTCAGTATTTATTTCACTCTTTTATTGATGGACAGTGTTACATTGTGTGAAAGATTATTTGCTCAAAGTGAGAAATAGTGTGAATCTGTTTTCAATATAAAACATTTGCACAAAGCATGCCGATCCACTTTTCCATGTTGATAAAAACATTAAAATGAGAAGAAGAAAAAATGGGACAAAAAGAAATCAAGAGACATTTAGAATAGATTAAAATGTGTGATTAACTGGAGTTAACTATGGCATTAGTGCGATTAATTGACATACACTACTGATTAAAAGTTTGTGGCCTCTTATGATCACCAAGCCTTTATTTATTTGATTAAAAATAAATTAAAAACAGTAATATTGTGACATTTCATTACAATCATTATTTTCTATTTGAATATATTTTATGTACACTCTAAAAAATGCTGGGTTGTTTTAACCCAATTTGGGTTACATTTTTAAATTACATTTTTAACCCAATGGCTGGGTTTGTCCATATTTTACCCAAAAGTGGGTTAAAACAACCCAGCATTTCTATTCCTTTAGCTGGAATTTTCAGCATCATTACTTCCAGTGTCACAATAATTTCTAATATGCTGATTTGGTGCTGAAAAAACATTTCTTACTATAATCTATGTATCAATGTTGTTGTGTTATATTGTACTTGCCCTATTGTTTGTAATTTGCTTATTTTTTCTTATTTTTAATACCAGAAATGAGATCAAATAAAACAAAATAATTATATTGTGATATGTATCGTTATCGTGAAATAAAATTTCTCTTTTCATGAAGAATTTCTTTCTTTCTTTCTTTCTGTTTATTTATATAGCACTACAATCGAGGTTGCCCAAAGTACTTTGCAATGCATTAAAAAAAAAAAGAATAAAAGAATATGACCAAGAATGTGATTCAACGGATCCTTTCTCAATAAAAGAGTTCATATCTGTAAAACAGAGAATTTCTTTAAAACAAAAGAAAAAATTACCAACCCTGAACAGGTTAGTATAAATTATTTCAAATGGATAATAAAATACATAATACATGAACTTTGGCAAAAAAAAAAAAAAAAAAAAAACATGAATTATTAAATAAACATTTCTCTCCAGACTGATATCTTGCTGGGAAAAAAATGTGCCAGTTGTGTCTCAACTAAGAGTAAGCTTTGCCTTCAAATGCAGGAAGTACTATTACATTTTAAAGTGGGGCCAACATTTCTTCAAAGAATCCGAGGGAGAGGGAGCTCTGACAAAATGAAACCCGTCGTCTCAAGAAAACAATCAAGGATTCAGGGTTCAGCTCCTAAAAGTTTGGGGAACTTTGAGAAAGCATCAGCAACATTTGATATTTCCCTGCAGCACTGACGCTTAATTCTGTATGTTGAATAATAATGATCATCCGGTCCATTTAATAATGCACGTTATTAAATAACTCATTTGTGTCTGTATTATTTGTTTGAAATACAACTCATTAACATATTCCCAAATGGCTGAATATGGCATGTCGTGTCACTGGACCACTTTTTTTTTTTTTTTTTTTAATGGTCTTGCATTACAGATGCTAATCATTTTCATCAGACAGTTTTTATCTATATCTTCATTTTCCCTTGATGATAGTGCCAAGGTACTTTTTCTCCCCTGTTTAGTGAGCAATCTCATAAACATAGTGATCATACCCCATTAAAAGAAGTGCTGTAATTATTGAATGACTGGTGTGTAAAGCGTGTAAATCACAGTGACCAACCAAGTATTTCTCCTTTCCAACAGCCATCAGGTATGATGCTGTGAGCGTTCTCATCTTACCTGAACCTGAACATACCAGCGTATTAAAAATGACACCTTCACTAACCCAACCTGGTCTCAAATCCTCTCCGCACAAGCATCCACCCCACGTCTGATTTACCAAGCAACTTGCAACTTAAATTTCATAAGCATGTTCAATCAAAGGAGCCATGTAGTTATTATTTTCACCCAGCCTTCGTTAGAATATCAATGTAACTAATAAAAACAAAAATTCCCTTGTCTTGTCAGTAACTTATTTTCCTATTGTTGAAAAATAATGAAGACATGAGTCAGGGAACACCTTCCACTATCCATTAAAAAACAGATGGCAGAGTGACTTTCCATCTTAAAATCATTACGAATAAAGGACCGCAAGGTCACCACAAAGAAACCCCTGCGGAAGACGTTATTCTGTCCAATTTCACTGAGAATCACTCTCTCCCTGTGGGCAGATTACAATCCATCCACACTAGGATGAGCAGTAAATGTGTGCATCTTTATGTGAAAAATCTTCTTATCCTGAGGCCAGAATCCAGAAATATCATCAAGAGAAAACGTATGGCTACAGTAAATTACAAGGCTGCCTTCATATGTCATATGCACAATATTTTTGATGTGACTGCAGATTAATGTCTACAAAAAAATAAAACAATAGAAGGGATAGTTCAGCCCAAAAATGAAAATTATTCATCATTTACTACAAAATGCATTCTGTATAAAAGAGTCGAGATGCACCGATACTACATTTCTTTGCAGATTACACAAAATGATATTTGACGGTCGATCACAATATAGATATCTGATTTTCTTAAGGAAAAAAGCTGAAATGTAAACTCAGTTGCACATAAACACTAGTCTTCATGACAAATTTATTCAGTAAATAAGCTCCTCTCTACAGTAAGTGTTTTTATACTGTAGATAACGAACAAACTGTGAACATTGGATCAATTTCCTGAGGCAATTGCAACATTACATATTGTTCACAAGCTGCTTTAGCCACATCTTCCTGTGGTTTAAACACTGATTGAGCGATTACATGAGACATTGTACACTTTGATGCTCTCATCAACACAGATGCAGCCGTTTGTAATTTTGCAAATCATACATTATAACAAGGAAAAATATTAACACATGGAGGAAATCATTGTGGTTTACAATTACATGAAGATGAAAAAACTTAATTACTTATTTTTTTAAGGCTAATTGTAGTACTGAAGGATCAGACCTGTTTGCCCAATAGTGGCAAGACACATATGTATATAATATTTAACCGACACTGATTTGGGTGGGTTTCTCCCATCCCACAACGTCACTTCTCTGTCTTTCACTGCCCTGACGAGAACGTCGATCTCCTCGGCTGTGAACGCTCCTGGCGCGCACCTGGTAAATCCGCCATAATAATAACAATGCGCCATGCAACATGCGCACCTGCTCTTAAAGGGTATGTTGGATGATGCTCTGATTGGTTTATTTCACATTACACCAAACCACACCTATGAATAATGAGGCTACTTCAGAGCAACCCCTTTTAAACTTTTAAGCGTCGGGCACAAGAGTCATTTATCCCGCCGGTATAATAACAACAGTGCCCAAGACCCGCCCACAAAGTTACTTGCGCTTCGCGCTTGATACTTGCGTTTCAGACCGTTAAAATAGAGCCCTGTGTGTTCATGCATGTTTTTCATGTTATCCCTTGTATTAAACAGGTAGTGATGACCCACACTGAACTGAGGTGCTAAAGCGATCTGTCCCAATTATGTGATAAAACGAACAAAATTTGAAAGCTGAGACTTTGTTTTTTAACATAAGTAACAAAGTAGTTCGCAAAAGTGGATGGGAGGTGCGCTACAAATAATGTTTGGAGCATGGAAAAACCACAGAACTCTGGGTTGAACTATGGGTAATAGGGTAAAAAATACCCTGTTTAACATTACTTTTTTTTTAAAATGTTATGGTGTTATTGTTGCATTAAAGCTGCTGTCCGTAACTTTTTTAAGTTAAAAATAATCCAAAATAATTATTTTAAAAAAACATATTCTGCCAGTGGTCAAAACTATCTGCTTGCCATAGCTAGATTCAAACCAGATAGCTTGTAATAATGATTTTAATTCCAGTGGTACTGGTGGGTTTCCGCGGGAAATTCGAGTATGTCTTTGCGTCATTACGTCACACCCGTAAACACAAAGAAGTTTCGGCTAGCCGGCTATACTGCGCGTGAGGAGAGATGTAAAGATGTATAGGCTTTTCTCCCAGCACTTCACATAATTAAACTTATGGCATCCAGAAAGATCCAAACAACAATTATCAGTGTCAACTGGAGATTCAGCAGTTATAAAACCCAAAAGACTTCGTACTTCGGATTTAAGGTGTTTAGAGAAAGAGAAAGAAACCGTCTGATGCGAACACAAGGATTTAAACATCGGCGGGGCTTTTGAAAAGTGTGTTAACTCCATGTTTTGAAGGGTTTCAAAACGGAAGAAGACACTGTTTTTTTCTGCTGAACAAGTAAGACATTTCAATAGTTCAATCGGGTCACAGTAATTCTGAACTGCACAGGTAACCATAAAACACATTAAATTTAACATTAGTCACACAATTCTGATGTTGTTAACATGAACAATTTGAGAACAAAGTAGGCTATAATTTGCACGCTTGCTATAATTTGCGGTTGTTGATTAAATCTAATGACGCTTCTCATGTCGAATGCTTTTCCCCCTTAGTTGATCAGAACGAAATGGATGTTACTTATTTCTTCAGAAGACATTTTCCGGTGAATATTCTTATGTTGGTCAAACTTTCAAAAAGTAAATCTGTGATTCTGTATGACAGTATCCACAGAGCGTGGTGATTGACAGCAGCACTCTCCTCAAAACACTGTGTTCTTCCGCACTGTTTCATGCGATTTACAACCCACGTAAAGATGATAATTCCGCGAATAACTCCAATTGCAGATTTCGAACAGAGATGGCGACAAAGAGGAAAAGCTACGGACTGCAGCTTTAACTTAGAAAGCCCTAAATTTAACACAAGAGACATTTTCTTCTTTAAGTTGCAGTCTGACACGTTTCCCATCCCTTTTGATTGACAGGATATAATCAGCCCTGATCATCAGCCATTTTTAAACAATTGGCCGATGGCCAATAGAAAAAAATAATTCCTTTTATCAGATGCAGATAAATACATCGGTGAATCCCTAAGAGAAACCATCAGAGTGTCTATCATGCTTCAAAAAAATCATTATTTGCATTAAAATAAAATAATAAATGAATAAGTATTGAATTTCCAAAATAAGCTAAATTCTCTAAATTCAGGGTCAAATGGAAGAAGCTGCTGTAATAATAAAGGACATCATCAGACTTTACAAAGAAGCAGTTCAAGGCTGAGGAAGGACATTCACTAGCAGGAAATAGAGGCAATCTCCTCCCCTGGCATTCATGCAAATACACAAATAAGTTTCAACACGCATATCCGATTTAATCAGCCAGGCACCTAATTACTGTTCAGATTAAACTGCCATTAGATATTAAGTCACCAGTGGCAAAGTGTTAATAAGATTGAGTATTGTGATGCAAACTTTAGATCGCTGTACCCTCACAGTCATATGGCACGTATTTCTGATAAACCTGTCTAACATGAGCTCGGTGCGATTAGTCATCTTAAATTCTCCTCGGCACAACGCGATAAGTCTGAACCAAACTGACCTCGAGCATTTCAATACACAAGCTGTCCTACATGTTCACCTGATTTGGCAACGCGTGAATATTTCCCCTTGAAAACTCATTATAGTTCAAAAATTAGCACAAGGAGAATGGTACAAACCCGAAATAATACAGTCATATTTGAAAAGCCTGTAGGTCTAATGATGCTGGAACAATTCCTTTTCTCTATACTAGTGATGGCAGCTGCTGTTTGAGACGTTTATGAGACGAGCTCAGCTGGAGCAAACAGATGGTCCAATAGTTCCTGGTTTTGGCTAAATTTATATTAGATGTCACATTGATGAACTCAGAGATGCAAGGAATAATGTAAATCAGCTCAAACAGTTTTCCGCATGAAAGAAGGCAGGAATACATTTTACCTCCTCGCATCTTTTGTTATACTCTGCATAAAAGATTTCCACATGTCAGCAGAAAGCAAGCACTAAAATCCTCAAATGCTTTCTGGTCATGGGGTCAGCTGCATCAAAATGTGCATGGAAAACCATGTCAAAATGTCCGTTTGCATAATTAATGCACAGACACCATTATGCAGCCTAAAATATGAGGGTAAGAGTAATACTTCATGTTATGGACAAGGCCAAAGAGAAATCATTCTATTCACCGCCTGCACATTGGGCTTGCAATAAAACTTGGCTGCCTATGCAGTAGAATGGAGTTTTTATTTAATCAGTGCTGCCTGACTAGAGAAACAGTGTTGTAGTCGAGACCACCTCACTCGAGTCCGAGTCGACACCGAGACCAGAGAGAGTCGAGTCCGAGTCAAGACCGAGTCCATAGAGAGTCGAGTCCGAGTCGAGTCCGAGACCAGAGATGGTTGAGTCCGAGTCAAGACCGAGTCCATAGAGAGTCGAGTCCGAGTCGAGTCCGAGACCAGAGACGGTCGAGTCCGAGACCAGTGAGGGTTGATTACCTAATTTACTTTTATTTACTTAGAGAAATCCTTTTTTTTTTTTTTTTTTTTTTTTTTTTTTACTGAATTTACTTAATTTAAAAAATATGATCAGTTTAGGGTAAAAAGGCCACATAGTAGGTGGTGTTAAAAGTAATTTTATTACAATTTGTCATGCGCAGTTGCGCACTAGAAAATCACCAATCACTGGGCGTGTCAATCAATTTAAAGAAATAGTTTATTAACATACATTAATAATCATGAAAAATATTTTTAATTGAACTCGAGTGGACTCGGGAATAATTCTGAGTCCTAAAAAAAAAAAATGTTCGAGTACGAGTCAATTCCGAGTCCAAATGGACACGAGTCCATGACAAGACCAAGACTATTAAAATATGGTCTCGAGACCGAGTCCGAGACGAGTCCGAGTCTCGAGTACTACAACACTGTAGAGAAAACTGCTGCTGTCTTCCCTTTTGCCAAATAGGTTCAAAACTGGGCATGTTGCCGTCCAAGGCCACTCCCACCAGTTTGCCAGAGTCAGATACTGCCTTGTTTGAGTAGGAAATACTACTAAGCAAACTTTGACAAGAATTTAAAGAGTAAACGTTTAGCGGGAGTGAGTTACTTTTGGTTTCCGGTGAAAAGATCCGTGAAAGTGTGTTGGAGGCTAAAGACAGCAAAGAATTGTAAATATGGAGAGGACAATCCGAAAAACCTGTTTTTGGAGTCAACATTTCAAACTGGATGACTACAAACACTGTTTTATGCCTTGCATACAGGAAATAAAACAATATTATTACATTTTTATCATAATGCTGTTTAAAGAGTGGGATACAATAACTGTGCTGTTAATAACCCTCTGTTGATCTGACTGTCTGTGGGTGGGAATACTAAAAAAGTATACTCTGATTTCACGAAAGCCTTTGAGCTTTTCGTTACAATTAAACGTGAATTTTTTGGTCACAGAGCGAGTAAACATTGTTCATTTACATATGCTACCGACATTGTTACAATAAAAAAAAAATGGTTTCAAACATTATTTGCATAAATTATAAGTATAGCGAAGTATAGTTGTGCACTGAACAATTGTTTTTAATTAATTGGTAACAATTAAAATTACAATAAGGTTTAATGTGTTAACCCCTTTAGACGGCAAAGGTTTTTTTCTAAAACGTTCAATTTTGACATCTTAATTTTTAAAGGTTATATCTTAAAAGTTAAAAAAAGATCGATACTTTCTGTAAATTAGAGAAATATTAAGGATGACCCAAAGTTTATGTAGGGATTACATTTTTCCATCTAATTTGCATATTATGACATCATATGGTGGCAGCAATCTTGGATTATAGAATTTCCATGAAAAGTCAAGATTAAATGATAAAATGCAGCACTTCTTTCCCCCCAAAATGTCCATCACCTTCCGTATGCTATATTGCACAATACTGAATGCTCAGGTATATAGTAAGTAGTAAACAAACTGTGTAAATCATTACCAATAAATGGTAAAACAAAACCGTATGCATGCAAGTTCGTGTTTGGCCTTTTGCTGAAGAGATTTTCCATTTACTACATATAGTAGGCACTCTGATTATATGGTATGGGGCATATATTATTCATATGATACATATATAGGATATTGTATACATATATAATATATATATATATATATATATTATATACATATACATATATATAATATATATATATATATATATATATATATATATATATATATATATTATATACATATATATAATATATGATATTATTCAAACACAAGTAGACAAGACCTTTTTAGTCCAAAAGATCACTCGTCACGGCAAGGCACAGATCATGAGTGAGATGATACGAGCAGCGCGAGTGCGGCCAGATCTGCCTCGCGCATGCGCCGAGTATACAGTATGCACATTGTCACTGCAACTCCCCACCCTGCCTTCATGTCGCCCAAAATCTGTACAATGAATACTTCGACCTCGTCAAACAGACCCAGTGATAATAGACAAAGTCTCCACCACAATACTGTCGCCACGATTGCGGAGAGACGGATAAAATGTCTCACTCGCACACTAGCACCACTTTTGATCGCACTGATTCAATGCGCTCTAACTCGAACAGTTTGTAGGGCTGTCAAACGATTAATCGCATCCAAAATAAAAGTTTGTGTTTACATAATATATGAGGGTGCATTGTGTATAATTATTTTGTATATACATAAATATACACACATGCATGTATATTCAAGAAAAAAAATATTATTTATATATATAATATTTATATTTATAAATCTATACACAGTATATACATGAAAATATTTCTTAAATATAGACAAGCATGTGTGTGTATTTATATATATAAAATAATTATACACAGTGCACCCACATATATTATGTAAACACAAACTTTTATTTTGGATACGATTAATCGCGATTAATCGTTTGACAGCCCTAATAGAAACATGACATTTTTTGAGTCGGGGATGAAGTATGACATGTCTGACGAACAAAATTTGACACCCAATTTGACAAAAACGGCCAATTTGACAAAATCTTGTCGAGTAAACACGACCGGGGCGCCTAGAGGGTTAACATTTTGGAAATACTGTAGGTATCACAAACTTGAAATGAATAATTATTTTACAGTATGTATCTGTGTACAATAATGCATTTTTGACATCTCAACTTCTATAAATTAACATTAGTTAATGTACTACTAACACATTGAATTAAAGAAGAGTAGTTTATACCTAGATTGATAAATGCTGTAAAAAATTTAGTTTAGTCCATGATACATAATGCATAAACAGATGGTAAAGAATTGAATCTTATCGTGTAACCAATCAATAAGAAGAAAATGGTGGAACTGATCAAATAAAATAAACTGAAATAAAATAATAAAATCAGGATATGCTGACCCAGGAAGATAAAAATTGACCATGTACTTTCTGTTTGTGCATTTATTGTACACAATTCATCAGTAAATGTTATTCCGAAGAAAGTCTACATAATCTTTATTCAAAATGTAATCATTCCTTTTACCTTTGATACTCCTCCTCTGTTCCTGACAATTCCCGGTGGACAAAAATCAACCAACCTTTTCTTTTATTGAATATCTTGTTTTTCTCTGAAAAATAGAGTGCGAACAGCAATTCGCATTGACTTTAACATTCTGGTGACACACAAACCGCTTTTTTAATTTTGTCACCAGTTTGACATGGCGACACGGCTACATGCTTATTAATTTACAATTAGTTACGCAGAAGAAGACGACAAACTCAATAGTTCTGGCTCCCAAGCGCTTCTCAAGTGCTAAAACTTGCCGGCAGCCATCACCTCTTTAGTCTGGCTGCTAGTTTAACAACAAAAAGTTTGATTAACCTTGATAAGCATCATGCATGTTAAACAGCTTAAGTCACCACGCTGAGAGGCACATTAGCATAGGCCAGGTACAAACAGCGCTTTATTTTACTCTTCATCTCCCCATGCTTTTTTTTTTTTTTTTTTGAAGCAGGGCCTGGGGACAGGCAGAGCGTCCGGGCCGCTTTGATAAGAGCAGAAGCGCCAAACTGCTTCTCTGATGAACGCAGGTCTGTTCGTGCGCGGAGTGTTCCTGGAGGGCCTCAGCATGGTATAGGCCTCTGAAGCCCAGCTTCATCTGAATAATGGCCGATAAGCAGCTGCTACTCACCAGAAAGCAACTGTTGAATTGGTTTCGTGGGCTGCCTACAATATGTTGCCCTTTACTTGGCCCTCACTGTATAGCTGTCATTGTGCAAGACGAACACAAAGTCAGTGATGCAACAGTGAGAAAGTAGCCAAGGCATAAGCACAGCAAGTGTAAGGGCTCGTTCACCCTGGACGGTACAGAGAGATGGGGTGAGAACATGCCAGGGGCAAGACTCCAGCCCACACAAACAATGCAAAGAAGAAACATATTTCAAACAGTATATAACCAATTGTACATTTTACTGGCTGTCATCTACTGGTTATAGTTGCAAATTTAAAGTCTTTTTTCATCTTTAATCCACAAAAGTGTTTGTTTACAATAAGGTTCATTAGTTAACATTAGTTAACTACATTAGTTAACATGTACAATATGTGAACAATACTTCTTCAGCATTTATTAATCTTAGTTAATATTAATTCCAACATTTACTAATACGTTATTAAAATCAAAGGTTGTATTAGTTAACATTAGTTAATGGACTGTGAACTAACATGAACGCACAACGAACAGCTGTATTTGTATTAACTAACATTAACAAAGATTAGTAAACACTGTAACTAATGCATTGCTCATCATTAGTTCATGTTAGTTAATGCATTTACTAATGTTAACTAATAAACCTTATTGTAAAGTGTTACCAATTTTTCAAATGGGGATAATCTTTGAAGTAAGAACAGATAATGTTTTTGGTCATCACATAATTTTACATTTAAATTTGATCAAGTGCTAGAAAAGTAATGTGAAGCACTTGTTGAAAGCCAAATGAAGTGCATGAATTTCACTCTCAAAGGTTAGTATGAATATTCTACCACAATAACATGGTTAGAGTTAGCATTACTGCATCCATGGTATAGGGATCCATGGACAATGTTGGTGATTTGTGGACTGAAGAGACTTCTACAATTTGTTTGTTGATCTTCAATTGTTTGATCTGATATGTATGGCTTTTAAAGCAGCACTATGTAACTTTTTCAACCTTTATAATATTTTTCAAAGACCCTGGAGATGGTACATCGACTTACAATAGGTTGAATGACAGGTCTGCAATAGCCTGAAAGTGTTTGTATCGCTTTTACACTATGTAACTTCGAGGTGCGGGTAGGAACCCGAGCACAAAAAGAACTACAAAATTCGACTGCTTTACGGCATACATCACTTCCCCCACTTCCTCAAATTCCGACACGAGAGCCCAACGAGCGTTTTTTTTTTTTTAACCTCGCTGGCTTGTAAACGTGAGCTACGCGATCTTTTGACGTTTGAAAAAAATAAAGCCCATTTAACTATATTCATATGACATACTGAAATATACGCCAATGTACCTGGGATGAAGACATTTCACATGCAACACTGGAGTCTGCCCAAGATGTGAGAACTCCTACCTTCTGCAGAGTTCGGGGGTATCACTTGTCAACAAATGCACGCGTGTATTCCCTGGTGTAACCATGACAGATTTTACGACAGTAGTAGAAGACAATACTGTATCCCAACTGTAGGGGGACCCCGAGAGCAAAATTTCAAAAACAACATAATGCTGCTTTAACAGAGAATTCAGCGCTGAATATTAGGGGTGGCACGGTACATGAAAAAACACCCGAACCGTTCGGTTCGCTTGTCTTGGTTCGGAGCGTGTGTGCGTCTCACGGTTCGACGCATGCGCAATGTAACCTCGTGCCCGTATGTGACGTGTGTTTTCTTTTCGCGCGACATAAGCTTGTTCGACTTGGACCGGCGCTGCACAGAGCGACCGGTGAATAACATCACACTAGAGCGGGAACGACGGCTCCGTCACTCACTTTCGCGATATTTGATGTCATTACCGATCGCTCTGTGCAGCGCCGGTTCAAGTTAATAAACAAGCCAGTAAAAGTGGAGTATGGAGCACTGCAGGTCACGGCACGCGGAGAAATGGCAAGTGGGAGAGATGAGGGAGTTGGAGGATGCGCCAGCGTCCTATAAGTCTATAAGTCCGGTGTGTGGGGACATTTTTGATTTCATGTTATGGTATTTTAATATAACGTTACAGTGGCACTTTATGTTTAGATAAGAGCTTCAGTCAAATGTTTCCAAATCCTGCACTTTAATTTAAACTGGAAAAAAGGTACCTTCACTTTTTGGGAATAGAAGCATTGTTGATACTGTTTTTTGTGTTGAGGTTGAACTTTTCACTTTATGTTTATGGCCTTTGCTATTTCTATAGCCTAATTATAGGCAATGAGGTTTCATGTATATTGACTTATTCATAAAAGACAGTGTAGTTCCTCTTTTTTTCTTTTAAAAGATAGAATTTTTGTAAGAGCTACAAAAGTTAGCAGTTCATAAATGCAAGTTAATTTCTTTGTGTAAATAAGATTTGTGTGATAAAAATGCACAAGTTCTTGTAGACATAGTGATACACATTCTCCTTTTTTTTGCCAAATAAACGAAAAGCATGTCAATTTCTTCTCTCTTGCTGTGTCAAAATCTCACCTAGCTTTCCTCTGAGATAGTCCCAAAATGTGCTTAAAGTCAAAGAGTCAAATTCAGTTTGTGCATGATTGCATGAATATAATTTTTTTTAATACTGTATCCTAAAGTGTGGATAATTAAGCTATATATCATATGCTGAAGTACATTTCTGAAGTGTTAAAGATTAAAAGAAAAAAATAACAAGAACCGTACAGAACCGAAAACCGTGACACTAAAACCGTGATACAAACCGAACCGTCGGTTTCGTGAACCGTGCCACCCCTACTGAATATGAATGTTTCTCTTTAGATCTTGCAACGATACTAGTGAATCTGTGAAAAATTCAAATGCTTTATCACTGGATCTCCCAGTGATCTTGTCTAATAATGGTCTAACAATGGTCTGCACTGCACAGCTCAAACAAGTAGTGCGGTTTCGTTCTGCTTTTGTTTAGTTTGCCCTTTGAAATTTCTCATATCCAACAGAAATGCCAAACAAGAGTTTTTGATGTCTTTATTCACTTATCCTGCATTGTGCTTTTTATTTCAGGCCTATAAAGGCCTGAGTAATGATGGGCAAATGTTTTCCACCCTCTACCCCTTTTCTCGCCTGTCTGTGTCTCTCTCTCTCGGGTTGCGCGGCAGGACCAGAATCACAAATTAGTGTCGCCGTCACACTATGACTGTCAGAGGAGATCTTGAGGTCCACCATAACCAAGAACCAGAACACCCGCTCTTTCGCCGGAGGGGGGCATCTATGGAGAGTCAGGGGATGGCTTGACAGTAAATGAAAAATAACCTCAGGCAATAGAAACCATCACAGTCCAGGTGCTCTCCCAGTGTGAGGTATCCGGCGTACACCTCCTCGGCCTCTCTATCTTAAGACACCGGTGCAATAATGGACACGGCTTGAGCCGAGAGTTATGCGGGCCCTGTTTAACCTGCAGGCGATGATTAAAATGTTCATTAACACCGTTCATTAACAAGTGATCAGGTACGTCATCCCCCTTGCCGAAGACCACCTGGCCCCACCTACGCGACCCGCTCATCTCGGCTCTGCTGTGAACGCACCGCCTCTGATTAATAAACACCAAGCTCTCTCACACACGGCGGGGATCCGCATTAGTCCAAGTAAACACAATAACCCACATTACCCACACACGGCTGCACGCTCATCTACACCTTTCCACCAAAGCGGAGTCGCAAACAACAAAACGGCTTGGCTTCCAGAGCCCAACAGGGTTGAGTAAATACAATCTGCCGTGTAATGAATTCGAAATATGACATTATTAACACTTTTCTGGCTGCACTAGTGAAGAATGGCGTTCATTGACTCATTAACTGTGGCCGTCATTTGAGAGAGGCGAAAGCACGGCACGTTTATTCATTTTTAAATAGCGCCCTGATCCATTTCCTGAACTAAGATTAATTTAGCCTCTCAGAGGCTCAAACAAATGAATACATTATAAGTCAAGGAGGGCTGATGAAGCAATGAATCCAACACAATTTGAATACCAAAATCTTGTATCATAGTGAATTTGGGTTACATCCAAATAGCATCCAAGAAATCCCTAAAAACTCAAATATTTTCAATTGTTTCACAACATTACAATGTACAGTATGAAAAACGGATATTCATTTATAGTGTTAACAAATTACTGCTTTTTAAGATTCACTTCAAGTGAATGTTAGAAGTCTCATATGCTCACCAAGGCTGCCTCACCATATATTTGATCAAAAACATTAGAATATATTTCTGAAATATCATTTACTTTTGTGATGGCAAAGCTGTAATTCTCAGCAGCCATTACTCCAGTCCTCAGTGTCACATGATACCTCAGAAATCATTCTTATGAAATGTTCTGAGAATCAAATCAGTATTTGTATAATATAGAAAAAATAAAACAATTGTGCTGCTTAATATTTTTGTGGAAACAACATTTATATTTTTAATATTTTTATATTCATATTTACTTAACATTTTTGTGATTCAACAATCTTTGATGAACAAAGTCTTAAAAAAAGATGGACGACGCCCCTTCGCTCTTTTCCATCAGAGAGAACTTAAGCCGCCAGTGTCTCGATATGACGCTGACATCTTGGAACTTGAGTCTGCGCACTTGCGTGTTTCGGGACCAGTCATGCGCCGTCGTGAGCAGGAAGTAAAGCCGCGAAATCAAGGCCGCGCCCTCATTCTCGCTGAATCAAACGCAAGCACACGCCCCGCACTTTCATTAAGTGTCCTCTGTCTGCTTCGTTCTTCTCCAATGAAGTTTGCTGATTGCAGAACCTCGTTAAAATAAGGTAAATACAACTACTAATCAACATTATTAAAAAAGTCTGCTGGTGCTTCAGTGACTACCTCGCACAGAGAACCTGTCAATTACAGCTGTCAATCGTGATGTCAGAGCACCGTTATTTTATCATCACATAACTAACTAAAAACAAACTTATTTTAATAACGAACACTTGAAATTACATCAACGTGATAGAAACTACAGTAAATGACAGAAACTATCTTTGGAAAAAGGATATGTGAAGTGTAATTTAACTGTTTAGTTGGTCTCTCGTCCCATTGAATAACATGGGGAGGCGGGGGTTATGAGCTATACTAGGTCCGGTCACAGGGTGGCGATCGAGACGTTTTGGCTTCACTTTTGAGGGCTTGTGCGGCACGCTTGATCAAAACGCATCATAAATGTCATTACTCTCATATTTAGTTGTGACCCCTGCTAAAATGAAGGTGGGCAAACCACACTTACCAAGAGAAAAGGTCTTTTATATGGGATGTGTTATGTTCAAAAAAAACTAAACTAACTGAATAGAAAAGTATGAAGCAGTTTTTAAACTTTTCTGAGATTGTGCAAACTGTCGGCTATAAAAAAAACAGCACACTGTTAGAACACTGCTAAAAAAACAGCTAAATAATCAAGAAAAAAGGTAAATAATCTATATAAACTAGTTGACCTTGCCAATCAACTAGTTGGTTATAGTCAAAGCACTTCACTTCAGAACAAATCCTCCAAGTTCTCAGTTCACACTACACAGATACAGATTTATCTATTGTAACAAGCTGCATAACTACCATTTTTCATCTGAGACAAATGTAGTGTTCTCTCAGCTCGGGTTATCCCAGAACTGATGACTCTCCCTTTGACCCATATTTCTGAAAAAAAAAAAAAAAAAAAGAGGAGAAAAAACCCCAGCTGCTTTTGCTCTCTTTGCAGCCTCTGCAAGTGACAAGACTCTTAACCTCCCTCATTTGCATGATTTCATGTTCACTTCCAATGCGTAATAAAAGGATATTTGATATGGGATTGAAAAAGATTTTTCAATTTCACATTTTGGTGGAGCGAGGCGTTCATCTAATTGCATGCTTTAATCCAACACTAGCAAAAACGAAATAGCAGTTCAACTTTGGGGAGACACAAGGAATTCTTTTTAAACATATCACGATCTCAGAAGCGTGGGTTCACGAAGATCACATCGGGAGCACACTATCATTAAAGCACAACTTTCAAAAGAGCTCAGATTGTGTGTGCACAGTCTGACAGGACATGAAAAAGGCTCGTATTGCACGCTTGTATATCAATTTGATGTGTCTCAAGTTCAACCAAGAACAGCCTACATAGGCAGCATCCCTCACAGAACCCCATGTGTGCGTGCCTACAAACAATGTTACATACTAAAGCCTTGACTCACAACTGATTTAAAGGAGAAGTCCGGCGCAAGATGAACCTTTGGTCTAATTACACATTGTTACCTAGTTAACCGTTATCTGAGATTTGTTTTCATGATTGCCGAATGTAAATAGTTTTATCTCTAAAAACAGTTTAGCCTAGTACAACGCTAGTATATAGGGCATAGAGTAATGACAAATAAAAATCGCTTGTTATTACCACTAACAAGGCTCAAAATAGCCCCACAATAACACGGTAGCATAATAAGGGTCCCTACATTCAAACCGAAGCATTGAGAACTTTGTCAGTGTCCATACAGTTTAATAAGAAGATATTTTATACACACAGTCAACTTTGCGAATACAGGAAGAAGCCATCTTTGAAAAATAGTCTCTACCAGTCGATCTACGAACGCCGATCCAAGTGAGCTTGAACTGTGCAGAATCTCACATGGTCCGTTGTTTCTGGAAGAAACACAAACACGAACCATTTTCTTCTCTTCAGTATGTACACGTAGACTAATGTTCGTGCTCACCTTATCACCTTATTTACATCTCACCAGCGCACTTGTATCGGCGTTCGTAGATCGACTGGTAGAGACTATTTTTCAAAGATGGCTTCTTCCTGTATTCGCGAAGTTGACTGTGTGTATAAAGTATCTTCTTATTAAACTGTATGGACACTGACAAAGTTCTCAATGCTTCGGTTTGAATGTAGGGACCCTTATTATGTTAGTGTGGGGTTATTTTGAGCCTTGTTAGTGGTAATAACAAGCGATTTTTATTTGTCATTACTCTATGCCCTATATACTAGCGTTATACTAGCATTATAGGCTAAACTGTTTTTAGAGATAAAACTACTTGCATTCGACAATCATGAAAACAAATCTCAGATAACGGTTGACTAGGTAACAATGTGTAATTAGACCAAAGGTTCATTTTGCGCCAGAGTTTGAGGTTAGCATGATGATAAGCTATGATCGCACAATTAAAACAAAAAATAAATGTTTCAATCAACTACATTTAATTATCACAAAATCTCACATTTAATTACACTGAACTTTTTTAAAACCGATACTCGTTTAGCTATAAAACGTTTAGCTATACTGGCATTGCTCGTCTGCCATCTTGGATTCATCTTTTCACTTGAGCTGGTCACAAAGCATTGTGGGAGTGCATTCCCTGTGAAGGACATATAAAATGTCTGCCGTAAAATGTGGCAACAACTGTGTGAAATTTGATTAAAGGAGGCAGTACAATTACTATGCCTAACCTTCAAGTTGCGAGCATATCTTTGATGCTTTCAAATGCTGCTTCCATAGGCAGCTCACTTGGTTTTCAATTGGAGCATTAGACTCCTCCATTTTTCTACTTTTTATTTTTTGCAACAATGGAGAGAGAGAGAGAGAAAGCCACGGAGAAAGCAATTGAGGAAATTTGCATCAATAGTGCTGCCTGGTGCATCCAACAAGGAGCCATAATAGACCCGCATGATCCTTCTGTATAAAACTCTTTATTAGGCATTCGTTTGGGGTATCTCTGAGGCTCAATCCCCTGTAGGACCGCTCTTCCACACACAGATCTGACTGATACTGTAATAGCACGACACAACGCGAGCTGGGAGAGCTGGGACTGCTGATCAGTGAAGAGGAGCGTGTTTGTCAAATCCATTAAAAAGATGCAAAGCCCAATCTTAAAGGTTCACAACCAATAGTTGCTGGGCGCACATCACCCAGTTAGCTGGATTTATCGGAGGGATGAGACGCAAACAACCCACACAGGAATTTTGATAAACTCTTCTCATTTCAGCTCATGTAAGGCATACTTTTATTTTGCATATAAGAGCTGAGCTACCACACTAAACTTGCTGCATAAAATATCTTACAATGATCATCTGTTGATGATGTAGAGATAATTGAAATTCCCACCATATCGCAGAAAAACTGTGAAATTATAGACAGGCTGTTCAAACATATGACAGCATCCCACTGAGGGATATGTCATTCATCACACGCATGTTTAATAGTCTGCAGCAACAAAGGAAGAACTACAATGCAATATTTCAATAAAAGGTTGGTTGTTTTTTTTTTTTTTGGCCTCATTATAAACCCTCCAGGAGCTTGGATTGTCTGCAGATCCAACGCATCACTGCACAGATAACAACGTTTTTTAACATAAAATCTAATTAAGTCCTTTTCTCAACAAAATATTTCACGTTAATGTGTTTGACTTTGATAAGGTGATTTTATCTGGCAACAAGTTTTAAAGTTTTAAAAAGCCTTTAAAAAAATGACCAATTAATCGAAAATGGCTGCAGGTTACAGAATCGTTCACACCGGACGCGAATAGCGCGTCAAATTCGTGTCTACCGCGTCTAGTTTGCCGCTTGACCACTTTGTGTTAATTAGCGTGTCAAGAGTGAACCTGACGTGTGTAAAAACAAAAGTTTGAAGCGAAATTTACGTGCGTTAGAATCGAAATCCGTTGGCGGCCATTTTTTTTGTCGACCGAGCATTCGTCGAGAGAGTCACCGCTCAGTATTTGCTCTGGAGAGCAAAACAGCGACGTGGGGATCATCGTTGCCGTATTTGTGTGCACCGGACCATTCGTACCCTGTCAGCGGTACTTCCACCTGTCACGCGTCCAGTTTGATGAGCTGTTGTCCCGCATCGGAGCGAGGATCGCCCTCGCCCTCATCCATCTAATCTGTAATTTATTTTTTATTTTGATGATAAATAGAGCCAGCCTCCAAAAGTTATTAACCTGTCCTGTGATTTTTTTCTCTCTCACGTCCAGACACGAACTTATGCACATGTACTGTATGTTGGTTGTCTTTACATTATAATAATATTTCATATAATCTAGATATGGAATAAATAACATTCAATACAAAATGAACATGTCTCATATATAGAAATTTTTTGAAAGTTTTGAGTGATAAAATATTTGCTTTGTTGTGCATTAGAACCACATATAGTTATATTACAAAATAATCTATTGAAGCATCCAGATACTGCACCACGTGAGCAAGCAGCTGGCTCCTGATTGGTTAACGCGGCGCGAATTTGACGCCAAAGTTCAGATTTTTCAATCGGTCAGCAGACGCGAATTCGCGTCAAACGCGTGAATGCACAAATAGCACTAACTAAATCATTCGTGCTTAACGCGCCAGGCGATCAATTCGCGCCATTCGCGCTCTACGCCTCATTCCCGCCGCAGGAATTTTTTATGCGCGTAACGTGTCTTTGCATTGACTTAACATTGAAATAATTCGCGCCTGACGCGCTATTCAAATCCTGTGTGAACGCACCATAAGAGGTGGTCAAATTTATTTCAAACATGCTATATTAAGGAAACACTGACTTACCGTCATTGCCTTGGCTGCCTTCCCTTTTCAGCATTTGGACAGCTCCAACATACTTCTTCAGCTGAACCTTCAGAACCTCATTTTCTCTGTAAAAATAAAAATATCATAAGAGAGATAACCAAATTGCACATAGAAGCTGATTTGTTAGATTAACATGAAGTGAAAAACAATAATAGCAGGCTCTCAGATAGAAAAATCATGTTGGGATATTCCACACTAAAGAAAGGTAAAGCTAAACATATTCCAATATGTTTAATTGTTAAAGGTAGGGAATGCAATTTCAGAGAGGCTAACAATAGAGAGCTAGCTTTGAAAGCATGAGGAAAAAAATGGACATTTTAATTGATTCCACGCCCTAATTAAAATAGAACTACAACACTATTTGAAATAACATCTATACAAAATACGGGAAAATAATGCATAAAAAGGAACTACTAACATAATCCAATACTTTCCTGGCATTCAGGACATATGTGCAGTTAGAAGCCCACCGAGAGACTCCCACAGCAAGCCGCCCACTGAATTCAATTCCAGGAACTGCTTTAAACAAAGTTAAATAAGGCTGTTCCAGGGAACAAGATGTGCACTTTCTTACAAGGCCTGTTATTGGTGGTTTGGGAAAATCAATCAGAATCAATCCAGGTTGTGTTACTGTGAAAAACATCCCTTCCTATTCCTCCAGGATGCATTCTGTACCTCGCTTATCAATGCCTATTTTATACCCTTCAATAGACTGAGAGAATGAAGGAGATTCAAAAGGCGTCTGGCAGGCTCTCAAAGGAGGAGACTTGTCGTTTTTCGCACCGGCGAGCGGCACACGATTCGCCGGCGATTTAATTAAAGTTAATAAGTGACAGCTTCTCTATAGGGAGGACTCAGCAAGTCAGGTGTGCCACATTGATCTTTTCCATTGCCCCTGCAGAGCGAGCCACGGTATGCACACATGCCATTGTATTCATATTAAAAGACATCCAGCAAAAGAGGGGGACTGCAGGTGTCCCTCTGAAGGGCTTATGGGTCACATAGTGCTCTACTTAATGAGTGGACAGACACAATCTCATTCACTTGAAAGTAACATGCATAAGTCTAAAAAGACATGCATGTCTAAATAATTTATCCATTTCACAACAAAGGTCACTGTTCTTAACAGTCAGGGGTTTCTGTTGGTTAAAATTAAAACTTTTGACTTCAATCAGGATTTAAAAGCACCCATTCAACTGAGACTGCCTTGCTTTTGGTCACTGAAGCTCTATGGATTGCGAAAGCTGATTCCAAATCATCTCTTCTCAATCTGCTAGATCTATCTGCAGCTTTCGACGCGGTTTAGGCCTGTTTACACCAATAACGACAAGTATAAAGAGAAAGATATGAAGAGTTCAGATGCAAAAGCCTCTAAATGCCATTTGAAATTTTCTTCTTTAATGATGATTTTTATTAAACTTGTATATTTAAGTTCAGTAATTTCACCTAAATAACAATTAATAGGTAATTATCATTGCCATTTAAGTGAAATTACTGAACTTAAATATACAAGTTTGGTAAAAATCATCATTAAAGAGGAAAATTTCAAATGGCATTTAGAGGCTTTTGCATCTGAACTCTTCATATAGTTCTAAAATAGTTCTAAATATAAAAGTCCACACCGCAAATATAACGATAATGGCACACTCAAATGATATCATTGGAATTACTTTAAGAACTATTTTTTGTAGCTGATAAAACATTGACAGCCAATCAGAATCCATCCTGCCTTAAAAAGCTTGAGCATTTAAAGCAGCAGAAGCTAATCCTGCAGCTCGCGCTTAGAATAAACAATGTTATCGTCCACTAGTGTGGACAATAATATACTTGTTGGTGCAAACAGGCCATTAATCATCAGAACCTTCTGTCCACTCTGTAATCAGAGGGCATAACCAGACTCCACTTTGCTGGTCTGGGCGGAGGGAGAAGTCCAAAGCACATCAACTGGTCATGGGGGTTCCTCAGGGATCTGTTCTTAGACCTCTCCGCTTCTTCCATATACACTACATCACTGAGACCCATTATACTGCACATGGTTTGTCCAATCATGCTGATGACAAAGCTCTACTTTTCATTTCATCCAGATGATCCAACGGGGGCCGCACGGATCTCAGTCTGCCTGGTGGATGAAAAAAAAATCACCTCAACTTAGCAAAGACAGAGCTTCATGTCTTCCCTGCCTGCCACTCTGACTGTCACTGTACAGCACAATTTCACCATCCAGCTAGATTCATCAACAATAATCCCATCAAGTCGGCAAAGAGCTCATTCAAGCCCATTTCCAATCCGTCGAAATCGTGACACCAATCAGAAATGTTGGGGCGGGGTTTACAAGATGACGACAGCACAGGGATTTTGAAGCAGATTTTGTGGCTTGCATTACAAAGATGGATGCCGCCATCAAACATCACACATTCGAATTAGGTATCGCGTCTGTTTTAAGTGATTTGAACGTTTCCTTTTTGTTAAAAACCGAGCAATGAACAACACTCTGAGATGTTTCTCCGCCGCCCGCCGCTCTGTATGCGTCATCTCCTTCATCGCTCTGATTGGTTTTAGGTCTACCCACGAAGTCCGTTGATGACGCCCCTCTGGAAATGATTTGTCTATGATGCTTTGCCAGACCATAACTCAGTTACAACTGAGAATGGTCTGGTTTTAACCAAAAACCAAAGGCATTCTGTGCATGGAATCTTGGAGTAATCTTTGATGACCAGCTGACCTTTAAAAGACCACATTTCAAGAATACCATAATCATGCAAGTTTGCACTGCACAATATCAAGAAATTTAGGCCTTTCCTAACAAAGCATGCAGCACAACTTTTCGCCCTGTCACTGCAGAACACGAAATCAAGGGAGAGGAGTTGGATCCAGATCCAACTCTTCCCACCTTAAGCCTAGTTCACACTACGTGATTTTAAGCCCGATTTAAGCCCGATTTGCAAATCGTTGAGTCGCCGACAAGTCAGGGTGTTATCGCGTGCAAATCGCGGGCGATTAGCGGACGATTAACGCTCGCCAATCCGATAGTGTGAAAGAGCCAACAACGCATCAAAGACAGCTCGCAGACACCTCGCAGACAGGTCACCGAGCTCAGAAAAATATCTAGCATGCTAGATATCTCGAGCAGTCGCGCGACTCAATCTCAGTGATGTCATGAGTACAGCCAATCATAGCAACGCATGGGTTGAGGACACCAGGTAAATCTTACTTTTTCTTTTTTGCATTTTTTTTTCTCAGAGCAGATCGTCGAGCAAACAGTGTGCAGCACTAGTTTCTGTCTGACGTCCATATTCGCGTGTTATGTTCTTCTCTGCAGTTTCGCGTCATTTCTGGTTCGTTTTATTGCGTGGTTTTTCGTGACAAAACATGGTTTCTAGACCAGATAGAATCGTGTTGTTGTCAACTCGTTATTTGTTTGATTATTTTCAGGATTTAGACCGTACTATAGTACTGAAACAGCTCTCATTGAATCACAAATGATATGCTCTTATCATCCGATCGTGGTTGTATCTCTATGTAGTGCGTTGTTAACTCGTGTAGTGAGTTACCTCCTGTTGTGGATCAATCACGTTGTGTTGTGTGGTGTGAACAGCTAAACAACTTGAACACTCATGATTTTACTGAGAGCAAGTCATGTAGTGTGAACTGCACAGTTTAGCCCGACATTTTAAAATCATGTAGTGTGAACTAGGCATTACATATACCTAAACCTACACATCTTCACCCCCTGATCCATAACCCCACCCCTAATCCTACCCAACCCCACCCCAAAACCTACCCATCTCCACCCCTAATCCAAAACCCCACCCCTAATCCTACCCATCTCCACCCCTTAGATCTAGATCCAACTCCGCCCCCTGGATCTCAAGTACTGCAATGAGGTGCAACTGCAGGCCCTTGTCATTTCTAGGCTGGACTATTGCAATGCTCTTCTGGCTGGACTTCCATCATGAACAATCAAACCTCTTGAAATGATTCAGAACACAGCAGTAAATCTTTAATGAAGCCAATAGAGCCCACGTTTATCTCTCCGCACTGGCCACCAGTTACATGATCTTCCCAACTCTATCCGGAATGCCTGATACTACTCAAGAAACAACTGAAAACTCATCTCTTCCATCAGCACAGAATAAAATTCCTTGCATATGCTTTCACTATTCCTGTTCTAGCTTGTACTAATCTAATTGATGTCTGAAACTTTGTAGTACTAGCACTTATGTTTGTTGTATTCCTCATTTGTAAGTCGCTTTGGATAACAGCATCTGCTAAATGAATAAATGTAAATGTACACTTAAACACACTTTTGACATATTATTAAAGTATGACTCTTGCAACGTGCTTCACACATGCGACCTCCCACAGACCCAGTAGAGAAATGTTTTCTATTAAAAACCACTTACTAAATGAATTCCCTAAAATGTAAATCCATTAAGGAAATTGGATTGTAGACAAAGTATTAAAAGAATAAGCTTCAAAGGATTTAGCACTTCGAATGCATTACATCCTCCCTGGTTGCAGAATTCTGCACCACAGAACCAGAACAACCATCACTCAGAAATTTCTATAATGTATTCTATACAGAGCTATTGTTCCACAGAACTATAACATAAAATTCATTTAAATTCTGATTCAAATTTTGGCACACAGATGATTAATTGGTCTTATAATCTTAACCACCTTATAATTATAATTCTTATAAGCCTTGTAATTATGCATAATACTGTTGAATTAAAATAGCCGCTGCATCATGGAAATAAAAAGTCACCATAGATCTGAATTAAATAGACTAATGAAGAAATATGCCCTTTAAATTAAGCTATAACGAATACATTAATAATGTCTTAATAAAAGTGGTCTTATTCTGTTAAAAATATTTTACTAGTCTGAATCTCCTGGAAAAACAGCTAGAGCAGGGGTTTGTGAGTTTAAGTCATAAATAAACAATAAACAAATAATAAAAAAATAAAAAAATATCTATCTTAAGAAGATGAAATATCTGTATAGTTTACCTTCATGCCATGTGACCAGAAACATGTTGATGTTGAACCATGAATGTGTTAAAGGGCACCTATTATGCCCCTTTTTACAAGATGTAATATTGGTCTCTGGTGTCCCTAGAATGTATTTGTGAAGTTTCAGCTCAAAATACCCCACAGTTAATTTATTATAACCATTTGAAAATGTCATTTTGGGGCCTGCTTAAAAATGAGCTGTTTCGGGGGTATACGACCTTAAATGCAAATGAGCTGCATATCCCCGCCCTGCCTTTGGATGAGGGCGTAACTTGATACCTATGGCAGTCGGTAAGCAGAAGGGCTAAGAGAGTGAGAGACGCGCTGTTTTGAATGTCATTCAGCCGTACGTTTGAATCGGAATATATAAATAGTACGAAGAGACTCCGGCAGAATAAACATAAATGAGAATGGACCAGTACGTCTCGGTATGGTTATTTGATACATTTATGTACTTTAGCGTTGTAATCGCGTTCCTTTTGAAATGATGGGCATGTGCAACACAGACACACATAAACACTAATGCTGGCGCAATTTTTTTGAAATTACATACACATACTGTGATAAAGTTTGCTACGTACAAGCAAACTTACATTTATGCGAGGGACGGGGACCTGTGGCGTCATGTTTACTTGTCATACGGGTGCTTCTGTGGCAAATGTGAGGAGATGGCTAACATACCGAACAACAACATATATGCAGTTTTTAATACAATATCTTTAAATATATATAAACGTGTGGTTACACACTATACAAACAAGGTTTAAATTATATAGCCTACACAGACATCCTACAACGACAACAACTTTAGACGCATTTGTTGTTGAATTGGCTGACATCGACTGAAAAGACTATTTGCTCAAAAATCATAAAACACACTTACTGTTACTGGATGTGACAGTGGATCGCAAACAGTAGATGACGATCCACAGTTGAGGATTAACTTTTAAGCCACAACAACAGGATTAACCCACGAGTCCACGACAGAACACTTATGTTTCCAAGAGACATTACCGGCTGTCGTCGTTGAAACAATGGAGGATGATGTGTACAGATCACCGAGGGCGGGGTCTAGGCCACAGCCACACTGTCAATCAAACCCCTGTCTCCCGTTCTACGTCACAAAGAGCTGAATCTCAGAACAGCTCGTTATGAGACAGTGCATATGATTTATTGAGATTGTAAAAAAAAAATTTTTTTCATTCTAGGGTGGTTTTGCTCACACACTGCCAACACACATTTATGTTCAAACACCATGTAAAAGTGAATTTTCCATAATAGGTGCCCTTTAAATTATTGATGAATTAACATAAAATCTCATGAAGGAATATTTACGTCAAGTATATTCTCTAAATGTTTGGCTGACAAAAGTTTGGGAATCCCTGTTCTAGAGGTACGAGGTATCTCACCAACTGCATGAAATATATTTTGAAGAATGCCAATGTAAAAAAGGCCTAGACCTGACCGTCGGTGTATGAATGAGTGAGTGAATGGGTGAATGTAAAGCACTTTGGTGGCCATCGGGTCTGTGAAAGCGCTATATAAATGCAGTCCTTTTTTTTTTTTTACTATGCACGACAGCAGTCTACATGCCCTTCCCAAAACTCATTTCCATCTCCCTAAGGCCACAGGTAAATAAAGCGTCAAGCACAGAACCGCCATTATGCAGCAGCTGCTACTATAGACCAACGCCACTTTTGCGTCATCGAAGGGTAACGCCCCCTTTTGGGGGAAAACACCTCTATACTGTCTATGGGAAAACAAACGGATTCCCATGAGAACAGAACTTGCACTAGATCTGCAAAGTTTCTTGATAGCAAAAATGGCACAAACTTAAAGAATCTAACGTTACTGAATACGGGGTTACAGAGGTGTCCCTTTGAAATGGTCGAAAACTGGATTAATGACCCCACACAGCGGCCAAATATGGACTATTCAGACATCTAACGTTACCACTATCTCGTGGAATCACCAAGTAAGTAGCCTTTTTTATTTATTTATCATTTACACACTCACAGTAGCCTATTACAAACTACTAGACGATGAGGCCATGTCACTTGGATCATATTTAACTTGATTTAAGCTATTGACAGTTTTGTTGTCGACTAGCTATTAGAAAGACTAAGCTGTTAGCAGCTAACGTTACCTTTTTAGACTATGTCAATAGCTTAAATCAAGTTAAATATGATCCATTCATCGTCTAGTTTGTCATACTGTGAGTGTTAATGAAAAAAAAAAGGCTACGTGCTTACTTGGCGATTCCACGAGATAGTGGTAACGTTAGATGTCTGAATAGTCCATATTTGGCCGCTGTGTGGGGTCATTAATCCAGTTTTCGACCATTTCAAAGGGACACCTCTGTAACCCCGTATTCAGTAACGTTAGCTTCTTTCAGTTTGTGCCATTTTTGCTATCAAGAAACTTTGCAGATCTAGTGCGAGTTCTGTTCTCATGGGAATCCGTTTGTTTTCCCATAGACAGTATAGAGGTGTTTTCCCCCAAAAGGGGGCGTTACCCTTCGATGACGCAAAAGTGGCGTTGGTCTATCTTTAGTGTTACAGAATGTGTTGATTACAGCCACAACGGAAGTCAAACACATTTAAAAGTGAATCAGACGAATACAGTCTCGAGGTGACACGTAGACTAAACACTCTTGCGATGGTAAATACGAAAAGGGTAGGCTGGTGGCTCTTTCAGACACATTACTGAATTGACTTGCAAACGAGGCCAACTCTGTGTCAGTTTGCCTAAACAGGCTGATGAAAAGCAACCATCCAGAAACGGTACAGATGTCACCAGCATGATACCGAGTGTGATTTTCTCCCCCATAATCCTCTCTTTGACACAGCATCATACTGACAAGCCTGCCTCCTGCTCTCGGCCGCTGTCCTCCTACTGAGCTAAATTAATTTGTTCATTCACTCCCCACATTATCCCCCTGAGGAACCACTATTATAGAGCTGATGAAATGCTCACAAAAGCAAGATGCCTCTCCCAATAATCCCGCAGCACTTCAGGAAGACAAAAACCCTGGCAGCTCCGCAGCTAAAGCATTATTTCCGATCGCCAGACACTGCCACGACCATCCCCTCATGTTTCTGCTCGTCTGGTTAAACCTGGATGTGATGGCGTGGGAGAGGATTGTGAGAGGGTTTTGGCTTTTTGCCGTATGGATCCCGCTCCTTAAATACTGCCCGCTGAGCCGGGCTGAATCAATGGAGCTCAACCCAAGAGCACGGTTCACAGGTGCTTCTTCTGAGCGCACAGCCGCACCGAGCATTTCCACACCTTATTTTTAGTCTTTATCGACAGGGACAGATTAGGTTTCAGTCAGAAAAACAGACTGGACTGGAAACTTTGCAGTTTCCAAGACTCGGAGACAGGAAGATATGGGAAAGACTTTGGTTAGAAAAGCATGCTTTACTGGGAATCAATTTGATGTTGCTCATCCTTGGAGTGCATTAATACAACACTTGAAGGTTTCTGATGACTTTGAGGATAACTGTAACAATGTTAACTTGCGTCATTCTTTGGTTAGTCTCAGCAGCAGACCTTTTATGTGTTTTTCTGATTGATTTTCTCCACAGGTGTTTAAGAAATGTCTTCAATAAGGATTTAAAAAAAACTTAAAAAAAAAAAAAGTCCCACTTTATATTAAGTGGCTTTAAGTACTATGTTCTTACATTGAAATTAATAATTTGATATTGGACTTATTGTGTACATACATACCAACCCATACCACCTAACCTTACCCGTATCACACCTCAATAGCAGCAAAAGTGTTTTACAATACAACAGGAACACAAGAATACATTGTACTTATTGTTCAATGTAAGTACATAGTACTTAAAGCCACTTAATATAAAGTGGGACCAAAAAAAATAATAATAATCCACAAGATTAATCACCACATTTGATTTGGCAAGTATTTGAACATTTTCGTATAAAATAACTGCTAAAGGACTACAAATAATGTGCATTACTGTAAATGGACTGCATTTACCATTGCTGTTCAAAAGTTGGGGTTCATTTATAATTTATATTTATTTTTTAAGAAATGTGTAATTTTATTCAATAAGGGTGAATTAAATTGATCAAATTCTGAAAGAAAAGTCATGGTTTCAAACATTAATAGTCGTCAAATGTTAATAAGAAATGATTCTTGAGCAGCAAATCAGCACATTAGAAAGATTTCTGAAGGATCACATGACAGGTAATGATGCTGAAAATCCAGCTTTGCCATCACAGGAATAAATACATTTAAATGTATTAAAATAGAAACATTACTGTTTTTTTTTTATAAATACATGCAGCCTTGATGTGCATAAGAGACCTTTTTCAAAAAATATTTAATTAGAAAAGAAAAGTGTATTCGAATCAGCTAAGTGTTTTTAATCGTTTGAATGTATTTTCTGAAAACACAGCCAATTATGCTCTAACACTTCAACATTTCACGTTAATTAATGCTAACATTAGCTAGCTAATGTTATTCTCTAGCTAGTCTCCACAACACACACTAACTCCGCAGGAGCGATTCCATTTTTCACTTGAAACTCCTCTAACTGGTGGATCTCTCGGTTACACTTTATTTCGATAGTCACTTTAGACGTTCCACTATAAGTAACTTTTCAACAACATGTCAACTAACTCTCATTAGAGTATTAGTATATTATATTAGACTGTCAGTAGACGGTTAGTTATGGTTTAGGCGTCAGGAGAATAAGTTTACTTGTAGTCGCCAAGTTACTTATTGTCAGAGTTGAATGTCTGTTGGGGAACAACAAAATAAAGTGTTAGCAGATATTAAGCAGACAGTCTACTAATACTCTAATGAGAGTTAGTTGACACATGTAGTTGAAAAGTTACTTATAGTTTGTAGAATGTCTAAAGTGGACTATTCAAAATAAAGTGTTACTGATCTCTCTTCAAGATGATGGTACATCTCGGGAATTCAGCGGGAATTGTACATACAAAAATGTAGATAAGTCATTTATATCCACAAATACTGTTGTTTGGACACCCCAAGAAATGTAATATTTTTTTGTTGTAAGTACCAAGGTAAAGAGATGAAAAACCTGTCCATGAAATAAATGGTCACGCTTCCTTTTACAGTCCAGTTACCCGTGTAAATACTATGTACTTATTTTAGTAACTACAATTACTGGGTAATAACTAGTACTAACCCTGAACCTACCCGAAGCCTACCCCTTTCCATGTACTTACCTTATATTAACCAGTACTTTCTAGGTAAGTACACTATAAGTACTGTACTATAAAAGGAAGCTTTACCAAATCAATTATAATCTGGACACGATATGACACACATTTTTCAATTACTTCTTTGATATTGCTGAACAGTAATTGTCAGTTGAATGTCTGAACAGGGACTACAGATGAAATTTAGCTTGTAGCTAATTCTGGTATGGCTGCATGCCATACACTGTCCCTGTTAAATAAATATAATAAATAAATAAATAATCTGTAGCTACAGTTTATTACCATCACTGTGGAATAACCAATTTCAGATGTTCTCAAACCTAAACTAAAGGGGACAAAAAGCAACCATGTGCTTCACATGTAGGTCAGATAGCTGCTTTCTGTCTGGTGTTGGGCAAGACTAGAATTTAGGCTGACATCCTGCCTATGCGAGACCTTGTTTCGGTTAGCCTCTAGTGACATTACCTCATGAGAGTATGGACTTTGGCCGCATGTCTCTCCTCTAGCTCAGGAAGTTTCTTCTTCAGGCTGTCCAGCTCCTGCCTGAGCCCAGCAGAATGCTCCATCTCTCCATCCAGGAGACTGCGCAGAGACCTGTGCCAAAGAGTTTAACATCGTTAAGAGACACACACATCTGACCCACTTTCTCTTAGCCATCTTTAATGACTACCAGTGCACAGGATAATTACCCAGCTGCACATTATTGACTGTGCACATCATGGCACATTTCACAAATGGGGAAAACAACACCTTATACTCACTGAAATTCAATTATATTTTAACAAGGGGTCAGTGAGAGGAGAAACTTAAACCTCCCCAATCTTGATAATATATATTTAGGTTATAGTAAGTTATTTTCTATTTATTTTAAATGCAGGTTGCAATTTGAGCAATACTGTAACCAATGCTGGATAAATCTTATTAAAAACACTGATATACACTACAGTTTAAATCTTATGACACTATTATTACAAATTTTACAAAAAATACTTCAGGGTCAGAAATCTAATATGCTAATTTGGTGCTCGAGAAACATTATTATTATCAATGCTGAAAACAGTTGTGTTTTTTGATGAACAGAATATTCAAAAAAAATAGTAAATAAATGCATAATGTTACAAAAAAATATATATATATATATACACATATATATGAAGAGTTCGGATGCCAAAAGCCTCTAAATGCCATTTGAAATTTTTCTTCTTAATGATGATTTTTATCAACTTGTATATTTAAGTTTCAGTAATTTCACTTAAAATGGCAATGATAATTACCTATTAATTGTTATTTAAGTGATATTACTGAACTTAAAATATACAAGTTTGATAAAAATCATCATAAAGAAGAAAATTTCAAATGGCATTTAGAGGCTTTTGCATCTGAACTCTCGAAGAGTTCAGATGCAAAAGCTCTTAAAATGCATGTGAAATTTTCTTCTTTAATGATGATTTTTATCAAACTTGTAATTTAAGTTTAGTAATTTCACTTAAATGGCAATGATAATTACCTATTAATTGTTATTTAAGTGAAATTACTGAACTTAAATATACAGGTTTCATAAAAACCATCATTAAAGAAGAAAATTTCAAATGGCATTTAGAGGCTTTTGCATCTGAACTCTTCATATATATATATATATATATATATATATATATATATGTAGTATTTATCTATTAGCATCTAATTAACCAATTGTTCACTGTTTGTTCTGTTAGTTTACAGTGCATTAACTAATGTTAACAGATATTACTTTTGACTTTAATAATGTGTGAGTAAATGTAGAAATTAAGATTAATAAATGCTGTATTTATTGTTTATCATTAGTTCATGTTAACTAATGTTAACAAACGAAATCTTATTGTAAAGTA